>JAZHYW010010515.1:0-18340 GCA_037355805.1 Ixodes ricinus | reverse complement strand
ACCCTGATGCTAGGGTCACTCCTGGAATGTGCAGCTATGATAAGACTGAAAAGGCATTTGAAAACGCCAATTATCAGCGAAGTGCCTTCCCCGCGTTTCATTTTGGGCTGACACGAACTTCTGGAGAGTTATGGGCCAAACCCAGCAAAAAACAGGAAGTTTGTTTAGGCCAGCTATCCAAGCAGGGCGCCCGGCATACTGTGCAACCGGAACACCTGTTGCTCGCAGCACATACCACGATAATCTGCCAACATGGGACACATGGGCAAGAGACGTGCCTTAGTGGCAGGTTTCTTGCGCCGAGATCACCCTAAATCGCAACATTATTTTCCAGAAAAACACCGAGCGACATTCCTCCGGCACCACGGCACGGTGGTGTCACAGTCGTAGCCAGTGGAGGATATTCGTAGGCTGCTGAACACACTTCTGAAGGTTGGTGTGCACGTTTGCATTTGAGTGCGACTGCCGCGTTACGACCGTGGCTGCTCACTAGCTGAACGGTGGGCACAGCAACCGAAGACTCTGAAGTTCCCGGAGCACGTCGTAGTGGAACGCAAGAAGTCGTAACCCAGTCGGTCGCACTCAAATGCAAATGTCTGAGCCGCCCCGAGGTGCTATCCCTAGTTTCCGAACCACCGTCACTCTGCCTGATGCTGCACGGGTGTTGCGCAGGCGTACGGCGGTGCGTACGACGTGATGAGCTCCAAGCACCTGCGGGGCGACATCAACTACGCATGGCCCACGGCCGAGGTGGCGGTGATGGGAGCCAAGGGGGCGGTCTCCATCCTGTTCCGGGGCCAGAAGGACGTGGCCAAGTACGAGGACGAGTACATCAGGAAGTTCGGCAACCCGTTCCCGGCGGCCATCAGAGGTGGGTGCCGTGGCAGAAGTGCGGCGCCAGAAACGCTTATTCGACTGGCGCTTTTAAGCGTCCTTACCGCCCGCGCATTGACGATGCCGGCATGTCGCGCCATCGGATGTGGTGACCCCGGCATGGTGGGTCGTAGTAGTTGCGCCAGAGGTGAGATCGAACGAGAGCGTCACTGTCGTCTTGGCGTCCCGGCTCGTTGCTGCTGCAGTCTCTGCGAACTTTTGGGCTGAGAGCTAGCCATTATGGACGGTCGTCTGCCGTGTCCACCTCGACTGTTGTGCGACCGTCGGGATTGCGGCAGGCAATGGCCTGACACCCCTACGGTGTCACCGGGTGGAAATCGAGGAACCGTGTTTGAGGATGCAGTAAACGTACCGGTCGGAGGCACGTTCCAGATGCTATGACGGGAGCACTCGGACGTTTTGTTGCGGTCTCGAGGGACTCCTGTCCACCTGGAAGAGGGTAGAGCTGTAGGGTTCGTTTAATAAATATAACTTCACTCGTGGCGTTTCCGCTTAAAGTCACCGCTGGCCCGCCCCTTCTTGGTGGACCGGCGAATCTTAGACGCGTCATCAGACCGGCGTTTCCCATTGGCCGAGGGGCCACCACCGGTTGGCTGATTTTCTTACCATGAGGGCAACCACTGATGTTCCCGCACGAGACACCGCGATCTGCCTATACTTCACGACCAAAGGTCAGGCGGGATCGCGCGTAAACAAACGAGCCCTAGAACTGGCGAGGCAAGTCAGACAGTCGACCCCAGTGTGGACAGCGTCGACCATGGCTACCTCATCATTCATTCCGCCAGACGCAGTCCGACGTCGCCCTTCCACCGGGCCGCCCAACACGCGGGCCAGAAAGTCTACACCGGTGTAAACAGTGGCAGCCAGAACCACAGGGTTCCTCCCGGCCCTAAGCACACGTTCTGATTCTCTCAACTCTAAACACACATTCTGAACCTGGCGTTGAAAAGTATGCCCATCTATCGAGGTCGCCCACCATGGCAGTGTTTACGCAAACGCTTTGCCGCAGGCCAAATCCTCTGTTGTTAACAGCGGACTCAAAGACTCTTCGTCGATCCGTTGTATACGGCAGGTTTGTTTTCGGTGGCAAATGGATCAAATCTTCCTATTTAGATTATCGTAATGGTCGTCCCCCAACATTTTTTTTTCTTCCTGTAGAACACTTCTACTATAGTACTATGCGGTAGAGGCAGGACCGAGCGTGCAGCTAGTGCGGCAAAAAGTGACTTCCTCTGGTCTTTTTTTGCTTCCAGGTTTTGTGGACGATATAATTGAGCCACATACGACACGCAAGAAGCTCTGCAAGGATCTGGAGCTCCTGCAAAGCAAGCAGCTCAAGAACCCAAAGAAGAAGCACGGCAACATTCCTCTCTAAGGCTGCTCTTGTTTACAAGTGGCCAATCCATTTCCCGGCCAGCTTTCCGGCAAGCCGTGGTCACATGAGATCTTCTTTTACGAATTATTCGTGAAACTTGCGTCGAAGTTTTGTACCATCATTGCATTCATTAATCTAGGTACATAGTATTCATTCGTACCAGTTAATCTGGAGATACTGAATTCTCCTAAGTTTCCACTCTCGAATGTGCACCACATAGGATGGGCACCAAATGAGCGAACACTTTCTAGATGGTTGCTTGGCACAAGTCGGCCGGGATTTCCTGTTTTTTTGTTTCTTTACCTTTACTCGTTACAATGTGCTTGGCACATGCAGCATGGCTGACCAGGAGTTGTTTCAAGTACAGCTGGAATGAGATTAAATCAATAAAGCTCTAAAAATAAATTTAAATATTTACCGTTGGATTTGTTAAGTGTTTGCTATGTTCCCCTTGCTTTGGCTAGTATCAGGATGGCACATTTCAGCCGATAAACAGGCTGTTTTGAAGCCTGGTGTGCACTATGGGATGTTGTTCCATACAAGTAGGTACAGGCTCTAGATTCGAGAAAAATGTATATTTAAAATAATTTGTACACCAGCATTTCATCAGATGTTCCAGCCTTTCATTGCATCAGGTATGAATTCAGAATGATTCCCAGTGGTTTTTGTGCTTAGACGGGTCTGTGAGAGCCGTTTGCGTGATATGAATTTTTGGCTTTGGTGCCTGTGATAACTATGAATACCTCAGGACATGTTTGTTGGTGAGGAAGCTCTCGCTGTGAGAGCATTTACTCGAAGCAATGCATGGAAGGCTCGTGGATCAATCTATGTGATTAATGGTATTCTGGATTGCTCAGCTTGGTCATGGTCATCTCCAGTGTGGTGCAAATGGCTGGACCCCCATTCTGAACTGATGCTCTTTTTTTCTGTTATGTGCGATGAAGTCTCGACTTAGCGTTTTTGTGCACATGTCTAAGAAAGTATACCGAAGGCCTGGCATGTTTCCAAGAGTCACTTGCATCTCAGTTTTTACAGCATCTTCAGAGACATGTAGTGTTACTAGGGCTGGGCATCGATTACAGATTTGATTCCTATTAATCAGCACCCTTCAATCGATTAATTAATCGATTAATCGGTCGCATTAATTTCCAGGCATAATAACTCAAAAAGGACAAAAGCACACTTTTCCTTTTATGCTTTTTTTTTGTTTTTTGTTATAAATATTGCAACGTGCATTTTAGCTGAGGACAAACTTGCGCAGTTGAGTGCAGTTGAAAGATACTCGCAGAACATTATTCCGCCGGCAAAGGCACAGCGGAAGGATTTTTCTTGTCTTTTGGGACACGAGCGAGTTGCCCCTTGCTACACTGGACAGGTGCTCGAGGGACGTCGAACTAGGAGAGACATTGTTTTTTCACGGCCGACACACTTCAGAGCCAAGGAAGCCCTGCGATCAAAACTGCAGTCTGCCGTTTGTCACGTCTGCTGTTAAACGGACGCACCCAGGCTTTTTCGTCGGGCTGTCTGGAGCGGCACGACGCGCGACTGGCCCATTGTAAAAGTCGGCAGCTTCGAGAGCAGTGACAACGTCGGTGGTACGACGTTGACGACGGATCATGAAAGATCCGTTTCCAATTGTCGTCTTGAGCACCTTCGAGTGGCGGTCGTCGACGCCACACGAAAGAGGGAAAAAGCCTTGAACCTTGAGCAGGCATACCACTGATTGGGTGCGCAGGTAGACTGGTAAAAATGGGTTGCTAACAGAGCCATATAGTCTTTTCAATAATTGGATACAGCTGTACTGGTTGCGGAGGGCCATTATGAATGGGTGGAAAGAGACACGAAAGCTATGGTAAAGACTTTCGCCCCGAAAGGCCTGTAAAGATACTGAAAAGGCTTACATTATGTAGCACGAGGCCACGAGATGACGGAGTTCAGGGCCCAAGGCAGGAACCCCGACATAAGGAGGACACCACACACCAGCTCGGAGTTTCAGTGAAGACTGTTCTTTTGTCGTGACCAGCAAACAGATATTCAGATTTGCGGGGATCAACACTTCCGTTTGCACAGGCGGATGCCACTGTCGGACAAGTGGCGCCATCTAGTTGCAACGACACACACCATGACTTGTTGCGCCATCTAGCTTGTTGATGGCACACTACAATAGCCTTCATGCTGGAACCAGGCCTGCCTTAACCACTATTAATGGTGTTATTTGTGGGTTTCCTGCCGTTGAGCAAGATAGTGTTTGCATTTTAAAAAAAGCAATGGCAGTAAAAAAAAAATGTAAAACGAAATTTTTTTTTTTGTCTTGATTTACCCAGTTTTAAGTTTAACCGATTAACCAGAAAATGATTAATTGAATTAAAGCAATCATAGAATAATCGGAAAGTTAATCAATCAATCGCCCAGCCCTACATGTTGCACAAACGATGTCTATAGGTTCCTGCTTTCTTTAGAAAGCATTGTTAGCATTTAGCACCAATTAAAGTATGTTTTCAGAATTCCATGTCTTCCACATATACTATTATACTTTGTGCCACTAGTAGCGTGCAGTACAAACGAAGGCTGCGCCGGGCGAGGTGAGAAAGGGCAAGTACCAGGAAGGCTGGGGAGGAGGAGAAAATCCTCCTCTCCTAACGTTCCTAGTACGCTCCCTTTCTCCCCTTATCCTTCATTGTCCTCCTCTCCCGTCCCACCTTCCTAGTGCTCACCCTTTCTCTCTTCGCCTGGCGTTGGCTTCGCTTGCACTGCACACAACTAGTGACACGTAGTATAGATACTTTGATCGGACCATTTTTAGAGGTGTGTGAGAACGGGCAACAATATTTTGGATATAAAGCGTTTCCTTGGTTATTTGCATGTGTCATTTTTGCGACGCTGGTGGCTGAAGGAAGCAATGTGTGCCTTGCAAGACTTCAGCCTTCAGTTTTTATACAAGAGGGTACAATAGCACAGTCAAAGCATCTACCGGCCTGGAAAACCTGGAACTGTTAGGAAATTTCAAAGCATCTGGAAAAACCACAATAGTCAGGAAGACGGTCAAAAGATTGGCTGTCGAGGGAAAATGATCGGCGAGAGTGATGCGGCGATGCGCAACGAAGCACGAGAGCATGGCGTGCAGTGGCATAGGTAGCCATTATGTTGAGCAACAACTCTCCAAAGCATTCCAAGGCAGAGCAACTATACATGGCTTGCACTGACGTCACATCGCAAACGTTTCGTCACCATGGAAGAGATGGAGAGAAAAGCTGCCCTTGTAGGAATTTTGAGTGACTTGTTTATCTTCTATAATCTTTGGGAGGAGAATAGCGACGTCTGCGCTAAACTAGGAGACACAAAAGACAAAAGAGGGTCTTGGTAAAGAGGAGCTGCTCCTCCTTCTCTGGTGGCCATCGGAGCGCTCTTTGAATGACTTCACGTGCAAGTCATGTATCTCTCATGTACTCTTTAGTCGATGACAGGTTAGGAGCAAAGTGGAGGCTCCTCCCCCTCTTTCTACCTTTGCAAAGCAAACGCTGGAGAGGAGGTCGCCTCCTCTTCAGCGTTCGCTCTCTAAAGTGCAAAGAGCTCTGGGGAGCTTTCACTCTACTTCTATCCTGCCATCGACTACTACTATAGACCTTTTCATCTCAGTAGTTACACAACCGGCGGATAGAGGGCGCTGGCGCATTCGGCGCCATTGAGTGGCTTCAATTTGCTTGGTTTCGGTTTAGTGCACTCGCTGCTGTGTTTATGTTCTATGCATTGTTCACCTGACTGTTGTGATACAAATGTGTCCGCTATAGCACACAACCAATAAAACAGTGGTTGTTAGCCACCTTGAGAACCACGAAGTGGTTTCAAGTTATAATCGCTGACTTTTTTATGAGCACTTTACGATGTGGCTGGTCATGTTCATCGTTAATTTCGATCAGGCTCGGCGGCAATGCAATATATGATGCCCAACGAGGGCTCCCTTCGTCTACGGCCGTACCCACTGACCCTAGTTTTCAGAAAAATAGACTAATGAAGAGAGTAATGCTTGGATGTATAGAAAAATGCAGGTCCACAACCTGATTAAAAACCTGCTGAATCGCGAAAAACACATGAAGCTGAAAGTTCACTGCTCACTGTCCCATTTTTGCGGACACTAATTTTTTTGTGAACTTTAGAGACGTAATGTCCTTTATAATAACATAGATATTATAAAAAAAATAAGTGGTATTGTCTCGGGTTGTTTTCTTTAAACAAATTAAGTACTCGAGAAATATTTTGATAGTGCGTCCTAGGTAGGTGGGAAATTTCTTTAGCTGTTGGCCCTGCTAAAGCACTTAATAAAAGCATTTCCGAACGTACGCATTGGGAAATTAACTATTTGTTTTACTGAGGTATGATTACAACATACTCAGATATGAGATAAGGTCACTTTCTGGAGCCCTTTAAAGGACTCCAGAAAAGTGACCTCCCATATGTTCGTCTGAAGTCGAACGCTAGGCACCACTTCATGAGCCTGTGTAGACAGATCTTGTTGAAACTGATGCGATCTGGAAGCAACAACGCTGAACTTGAGCGATATTCTTGTAGATGGCATCCTTTCGGCATCGCATAATGTGAGACCTACGCACTCAAGCTGCCTGGGACAGATTTTTCCGCCGGGGTAGTCCCGACCTTTGTGTTGAAAAACAGTTAAACCTCGATGTAACAAAGTTGGTAAAATTCGAAATTTACTTCGTTACATCGAAACTTTGCTACTATAGAAATTCGGACAAAACGTTCAAGAAAGTTTCCACAAATGTTTCTCGGGTGCACAAAACTCACCGAGGACACCTTTATTTCGGTTGAAAGTAGTTCGTCGTCTTTTCCTGGGCCACTCTTAACATTATTATTCGCATCACACTACGTTAGCATAGCCAGATGGCCTGCACCGCGTCTTCGTCTTGCTGCGTGCTCGTGGACCGCCTCAAGACGGCGATCACGTCCACCACTTCACGGTTACTGGGCACATCGCAGGTGTCTTGCTCATCAGGCTCGCTGTTGCCACGAACATAGCTAGCTATCGCCTCGTCGGTCACCTCCTCCGTCGCAATGACAGCAGAGTCGACGTATAGAAATTGTCGTCAAGGTCGACGTTGTCAGGAACGGCTCCATCGCCTTCAAAGCTCCATCACCCAGGACAACGAGAAACGCACGCTTTTAGTTGCCTCAAAACGAACTACGCAGCGCAAACGAAGCCGACGGACGAAACGGCGGCGGATCTAGTGTCCTCTAGTGGCCGTTCTGTACGCCACACTCGCCAGACTCGGCCTGTTCCACGCTTTGCGCTTTATCGGTGGCCCGTTTCGGCACGTGTGCTTTTCAAAATCTCCTCTGGGACCCAAAATTTTGTGCCGAATCGTCCATGAAACTTCGTTACATCGAAATTTCGGCAAACGGGACTTCGTTACATAGAGGTCAAAAATACATGGCATGCATACACTTGCGGTTGGAAAAGGTATGCACTTCGTTACATCGAGGGTTTCGTTACATAGAAGTTTGTTACATCGAGGTTTTTAACGTCCCGCTCTGGGGGAATGCTTTCCCTTTAGCACTCGGATGCACTGCGGCGAAGCAAAATTGCAATGCTTATTTCACGGTTGCCGCTTTACTGCAGTGCCCAAGAGCGTGGTGAGACGCGCACTCAACAAAGTTAATTTACACACCAGAGCGGACTAGGAACACAAGAGATGGTGCAAAATTCAGAGTACTGTCAGGCTTCGAGACTGACAGAGAGATCAAAGAGGATAGTATGTTATATGCGGCTAAAATCGAAAGTTTTAAAAATTTGCACAAGCCTACCCCAACGATCTGGATATGTAGCGGGGCCTGAGCTATATTTCTGTATTAATAAAGAAAAATCAAGTTTTGGTGCAATGTTGGCATAGGTACCTCACATTTGGGCTAAATGTAGCAGGATCTAACAGGGCAGAAGCCCTTTGGTGCAGTTTGACACAAATGGCTCAGCAATCACATCACTGCATTTTAAGACATACAATTCAATAAATTTATTGAATTGTATGTCGGAAAAGGTCCATTCAATCTAAGCCTTAAGTCGAAAGTATCCGAAAGTGTGCACCTGGCGGCCTAGCTGCCATTCGGTTATGAATGTGCGTGGCTGAGCACCGTGTTTTCGTTATGTTTCCGGAAGTGACTTCTTCACTGACGATGTCGGCGGCAAGAAAGTGCTCTTTTAATCCTGACTCGACAAACCCGAATATTTCGGAACTTGATTATTTCTTTTTAATAGCGTACTGTTAAATTTAATCTTGGTATCAAACAGTGACAATATTTGAAAGTATAGCATTAAGTCGAGTTGTACTCATGTCTGTTTGGTGGGCTAGTTAGCCTCGTTGAGTGCGCTTCTGATTGGGCATTGGGGCACTACGGAGAAGTGGAACTTGTCGTGTAGACGTCGTATTCCTGTGTGTATCTCTTTGTCGCAGTGCGCCCACAAGCTTACGGGGAATGCATCCTGCCAGAGTGGGAGGTCGCAACTTTCAATCCAATTTTCCAAAATTAAACCGCGACTATACTCACTATACTCACTACACTACTCCAAAATTTACTCTCTCTCGCTCTAGGACAGGGATCAGCAACCTTTTTCAGTGGCGGGCCGAGTCGCCACGAAGCCGACACGGAGGGAGCCGGGCGACAAGTCTCGCGAAAATGGGGGAGGGGAGGGGGGCGGGGGGCGGGTGCAGGTGCAGGGCAGGGCAGGGCAGGGCAGGGCAGGGCAAGGCAGGGCAGGGCAAGGCAGGGGCAGGGGCAGGGGCAGGGGCAGGCAAAGAAGAGGCAAAAAGGAGGTGAAGACGTTCTCTGTCCAAGAATGGGGTGCGGGACAATCCCAATTCGGAGGTTAAAACTGCCGTGTGGTCCTTGAGTCTGTGAGGAAGTGGCAAGGGGAGGGGGGTCTGCTTTTCTGGTGTCGTGCCGTGTGCCGCATGAAACTGCCTCGCGGTCCATGTGTTGCAGACCCCTGCTCTAGGGTAAAGGTTCCGCACCTTGGCGTTCGAAAACCTACCCGCGACCAGCGTTCTACCTGGAGTGTCACGTGACATGACCCGGCGGAGTAACTCGGGAGATTTCGAACACAGCCATGGTGGGGGAGTCGGAAGAACATGGCGGACCACTCGCTAGCAGACGACAGGAGCGTAGGGAGGAGGGCGAGGGAGGAGTACCTGTCGCTACCTCGCATAGCGCTATCTAAGGACATGAGCCGGACTAACTCCATTTATTCGAGCAAGATTTGGAATGATAACGGCAGGGAGGTATTTCAGTTGTTCAGCTTCTAGCGCAAGCTTCCTACCTTAAACGAGTGCGCACGTGCAATCGAAGCACGACGGAAGTCAACGAGCGCCTGCTGGAGGCCTGACATTCGAAGTACGCCCTGCCGTTCTCAATCTGTTGGTGGCTAAGATGTGTAATAGGATGTGTTCTGTCGAGCTCCATGTATCAATGGTCGTGATAATAGGATGTGTCCTGTCGAGCTCCGTGTATCATTGGTCGGGATTGTGTTATCTTGAATTTGCAATTTAAGAAAAGTTACTTGGGTATAGCGAGATTATTTCTAACCATTGATTATGGGTAGTTATTGGTTTAACTTTTTAAGGCAGCGTTTGCCCACACGAGGTCTTGACACTGCGCTTGCGCAGAAAACCGATTCGCGCGAAATGAATCGCCTGCACGTGCGCCGTGACAACAGAAGCACCTCCGCTGCTGCGTGACGTCAAGGCCAGCGAGTGAAGCTGAACTTCGACATAGTGGGCTCTTACAGTTGACGAATAAGAGCTTGGGAATAGGCCTAACAGGTTGAGCGAGAAATTTTAAGGGCGGCATGGCAGGTTGACATATGTATGCGTATGTATGTGTATGCGCTCTGGGCGAATTTGTTGCGCTTGTATCGCTGTGGCGCGTTTTAACCTACCCCCCCCCCCGTTAACTTTGCGGCAACGTTGCGCGTGGTTATCACTGGGGCGCGCGAAGGAGTCCTCTTCGAGGAGCAGCCAGTGCGGCGCGAGCGGCGTGACCATGCCGCGTGACGCCTACTGTTTACAAATACCGTCCCGGTGAGTCTGCTGATGCTGGGGATTTAACGAAATGCTGGATACATTTAAGCAAGTTTTGAGTTGCTGCGAAGTTCGAACGCAACCAAGTAAAGAGGTTATCAAAGAAGATATATAGAGAGACTGAGTTTATTTTTGCTTATTTTTTTCTCGCGAATTTGGACACATAAGTCATTTGTTCCATAATTAACACTAAACGCAACTTGAAAAAAGAAAATATCGGATGCTATCGGCCGTGACATCAGAAACGGATTTTAGGCTGCCCTGCGTGTGCCCGTCCGCGCTTTCGGTTGCACGTGGTAGCGCTATTCTAAAACTTCCTTGTGACGGCATTGTAAAGTCGGCACCATGAAAGTTAAGCAAATAAACAAAAAACGCAGTACTAAAAGAAAAAAACACGCAAGGACGAATTACTTTAACAGACATGCGAGCCAACATCGGCAGCAAAAAGGCGAGCCGCGAACACGGTGTCGAGGGCTCAGTGCAAACTTAAGAAAGATGGCGGACACACCGAGAGCTCCTTTTGTGACATCACCTTCCCTCTCAGATTTTCTTTTCACACTGGCCGCAGCGGGGAGGAGCGACATTTGGATTACAAGGCGGAGTGCTGAATTTTCTATGTCACGTGCGGGAGGCCAGCGCTGACCAAGAACTTGTGTCCTGACTGATTGGCGCGAGCCTTGACTGAACGCTGACGCCGCTCTCGTGTCCAAATCTGGCCCGTCCTGGCGTCCAGTAGGTGATGTTGGACATTGAGAACAGCCCCCCCCCCCCCCCCAGTCCCCGTTTCCCGTCCGTACACTCTCATGTTGTGTTGGTTCACGCGGTCCCACTTGCTGTGTGTGTGTGTTCTGTGTGTGTGTTTGTGTTTCGTGGGCTGTATACCAGGGACGCCCAAGGACGCCTTGTCCTCCTCATCCACGAATGGTGCGTGGCTAAAATGGGAGGGAAACTTTTTGTTTTGAAGAGAGAACACTTTAGACGGTCGAAGTGCAGCCTTTGTCAGAAGCTCGTTGCCGCGTTTTCCTCCTTCAGCGAGTGCGTACTGAAATGCCCAACAGGCAGTGGCGTAGCTAGACCATCTGGCACCCGGGGCCCTTAGGTCTTTTGTCTCTCCCCCCCCCCCCCCCCCGCTCCCCGAGACCGCAAAGCTAAAAGCCATAACCGCGACGCGAGGTCACGCAGCGATAATGAAATAATAAATACAGTTTCATTTGCATGCGCTCTCGTGCAAATGAAACGCTTTACGGGTATTATAGGTCACATTCAACTAATGTATGGACACGATAGTCAAATTTCAATTTTCATTCCAGTATCCCTTTAAAGACATGCGGGTAGCACTTGGCAGTAAAATATTTGAAGCAGTGTCAAAGCGCCATCGGCACCTCGTTGGCTCCCTGATACCCCGCGACCCCCAGACATCGTCCTGCGACCTCCCCCCCCCCCCCTTTGCACATCTCTGGTTTAGAGAACGTGAAGGCTCAGTTTAGAGAAATGCGGTCTGTACGCGGCGGCAAGCTAGGCTTCCAAACAGACCTTGCGGTCACCCTCGATATCGCTCCGGGAAAATATGATATAATATCAAGCTCGAGCGTGCACCGCCAAGGGTTCACCGCTAACGATTCGGCAAGCAACAGCATGCCAGCGGCCGCCATTTTCTCTAAACAGAGTTTCGAGGCAAGTCGGTAAGATGTCGCAAAAACGAGCCTCTAAACCGCACGCCTTAAAATGGAAAGTAATGCAATCAAACAATCGTTGGCATACGGTACACTGCGGCGCTGAAGCCAGTCCGTCCACGCAGATTTCCGGAAGCTCGACGGTCTCCAGTCATGGCACGCTGTGGCAACAGTGAAACGCCGTCGCCGTCACAACATTACGAATACACTTGCCAGAACACTACATTGTGACCGCCTCCCGACGGCGAGCGACGCGCTTCTAGAACTTACGGCGGGGTCAGAGAGCGAGGGAGCTTGCTGAGCAGAAGCCTTTCGCCAGCACCTCCTTTCGGCACTTCCCCCTCGGCGCATGGTGCGGTGCCGTGCACGGGTGGACAGCCATGGGTGAGAGTCCGGGGTGAGGGAGACGACACGTTGAGAGTTTACCCAACACATTTACCCCCTCCCCGCGACTCCCTTCGTGTAAGACCTTCGTGTGATTTCTTTTTCCTTCGTCTGGCGCCTTCTCTTGCTGTCTCGGCGCAGTCCGGCCGTGGTCGGCGCAAGCCAGCGTCGCTGGGTTTGGCGTAGACTAGGTGGCGTTGGCTCGGCGTGCCCGGGCACAGCTCTTTCTCGGGTGCTCCCGCACTTTCCGCACTTGTTTTTTCCGCCGGTACGCAATGACTTTGCGCGAGCCAAACCAGTTTTTCGACTCTGCACCAGACACGTTCGTGATGGAAGAGTGGTGACCTCATGCGTCTACACATTCTTTGCCACTTACGAACCAGTAAAGCCGGGGGGATTGCCGCCATAAGTGGCACCCCCCCTCGTGACTGAGACTCCTGGTACCCGGTGTCCACGGCCCCCCGCCCCCCCCCCCCCGTTACTACGCCACTGGTTGCATGGGAAGCGGCGGCACCCTCGCTTGCAGTTGAAGGGTTGAAGCGGTTGAAGCTAAAACGAAACCGACTACAATGTCACGTGTTCAAATCGAGGGTACGCTTTTTATATCCATTTTAACTGTTTAGAACGAGTAATTACACCCATAACTTTATTTGTGGTGTGTAAGACCCTTAAAATAAATACAAACCTCGACGACAAAAGGGAAGCCGCATTGCCATCGACCAGAAAAAAATGGCAGCGAGCACGGTAAGCGCCGAAAGCGCGGTGTTCGCCCCATCCAAGGAGGTTAGAAGTACTAGGAGGGGGCACGTTGCAATATTGATAAAGCGTAGTCATAAAAAGTTTAAACAATTTTGTGCCCAGCGTGACCGCGGATCTCTCTGGTGATTGGTGCGCGTGACATGTCATGTGCGAGATGGATGGTTGATTGTAGGAGGATTCTTTGCAGGCTTGCGCGCTCCGTCCGGTAGGTTTTATCAGATCGAAGGCTAGACTGTGGTGTATTCTAGTACACCATAGCTAGACGAAGGCTAGCTACGGCAACACCACCTAGATAGAAAGCCGCAGCGCTTCTCCCTCTCCCTTCAAGGAGCGTCGGCATGAGTAGGCTGAACTGGTAGTGCGCTTCTCCGCAAGGCTCCCCTTGACAGTTGGCTTCTTTGCAATGCACGTTCTCTTTTACTTTCCCTCTCCCCCTACGCTTGACGCGGCGCAAACAAAGAAAAAAAAAAACGCCACGGCGGCGCGTTTTTTTTTTTTTCTTTTTAACGGTCGTCCGTCGCGTTCCTTTCTTCAACGGCTTTTTTTAGCTACTCCTGCGGGTTGGCTCACGTGAAATGAGGCTGAAGGAATCAACTAGAACAACTCTAGAAGCGAGTAGGTTTTTGGACGCCGAGGGTCGGAAGTTCAACTCTTGAGTGAGATCGAGCGAGACAACAGCGGCCTCGTCAGCGTCGTGTGTGAACGTTGCTTTGCGATTGTCGGTGCTGTCATTCCGTTCAGACGTGTATCCGCGCTTTGACGGAAAACTGAATGTGAAAGTGTCCATATTTGAGTTTCTGCAAGGATGACTACGAAAGCCTGGACTATACAGCGAATCGATGGGAAGATCTCGCTCCTTGACGGCACGGCATGGCAGGGTGAGAACTTTTCAATTTTTATGATAGTGGTTTCGTTTCTTGTTTTTACTTTTCGCTGAATGCATACTTGGGAGTGATTTGGTTGTGGCCTGGAAGCAACATGTTCAAATGCTGGCGCTACTTGTGGGTGCAGAACTAAATAAAAATGACTTGATTTATGAGTTCAGGTTAGAATGTTTTCGCAAGCTATGCAAGTGATAGGTTATCGCAATTGCAACAAACACATCAATTAAAAAAAAGTACATTGTGTCGTTTCTGCGTATCCTCATCGGAGTGCAGAAATGATCCGCTACAACTAACTAGTTAGACTTATATTTTAGCCGGTCTTTGAGCTGTAGTTTGGAGTGCACGCAAGCCGGAATATGGTTCATTGACCAGTTTACTTATCCATACACCTGAGCCATATACTAACAATTTAGCTGGAGCCCCTTCAGGCTCCCCAAGGAATCCCACCACACACCAGGAAGCTCAATGGAGCATATTACTACTATTATTATTATTATTATTATTATTATTATTATTATTATTATTATTCTGTACCTGGTTTTATGTGCTCGTGCAATAAGCATTATTATTATTATTATTATTATTATTATTATTATTATTATTATTATCATCATTATTAGTAATATTATTATTATTATAGCCCATTCGGTACATCAAATTCAAGAATAATTTTGATGTTTGTGATCCAAAATGCCATATTCGAAACGCTGCCAGTGTTCTCTCAAATACCGAACCACTTCAGCTGCACTTTAAAGGATAGCATTCTTTTCTTTTCCTTTTTTTCTTTTTTGTATTTTTATAACCATTTTCGATTATACTACCTTTCTTTGGATTAATATGATTTCCTCCTTTTTCCATCTATTTCCTGCAGAAGCGGTCAAATACACATCCCGGAGACTGCTTTGATGAACTCGGGCTACTGTACGGCTTCCATGGGACAAGCTGAAAACTGACAGCTTGAAGAACGCTTTGGAATATATAGGCAACTGGCTTGCTTCTAATATCACGTGTTTACAAGGCACATTCACGAAGATGAAAACAAAATACTGCTGAGGAGCGCGCTGTCAACGATCACTACAGCTAGCAAGGATGGAAACTAGAAAGATCTTCCCAAGCGAGCGGATGCTTGACCCCCTACCTGCAATGTGGTATACCTGCAATGTGGCCCTTGGCTGTAAAAATAAGACACAGCCTCCCGGCCCTGGGCTATGTGGCCAGCCGTGCAATCTACACCACCTTGAAAAACCTAAGGGGCGAAAAATGCAAGGCCGCATCGACAGCACGAAACAAGTTGGCTACAGTTTGCTCGCACAGGCAGACTGCTCTCGCAATGAAACTCGGTTATAGAAGGGCTTGTTTTTCCTGGTGTAAATGCTGTAGAACACGACTATGTTGTTCACCAATTGGTGATGCCCAGTCAGTGCCGACTTGTTACATATCTCATAATGTAACTACTCGCCAAAAAGAAGACTTCCGACTTCGACGCCTGTGAAAATTAACATACGAGTGAGCTCATTTTAAAACACGTTGTCACGAGAAAATGCACAAGCATTTTCTTGTGACATGTTTGCAGCAAGATGAATTTTCCCGTTAATGTTAAGAATGCCAAACAAAAGAAATGGAAAGCTGAAACTCTGCAATCAAAGACCCTCGCTGCCAACCGTCACGGATGTCATGAAGCGAACTCGGACCAAGGAAGAGTATGTGTGACGCCAGTGATGGTGAACCCATTGTGAGTGCGAGCCGAAGCTTGTGTTGGACTGCAGTGAAAACATTCAACTGAGAAACCTTTGTAGCAAGATGACAACAATATTATAAGTGCCAGCGCAAAATTAAAAAAAAAGCTAAGGGGTAAAGGCTAAACAAACAAATCAGTTCCTGTCCGGCCAGCAACGAGCTTGCACTTCATCCTCATGCAAAGGCAACTGCTCTCTGAAGTCGGTGAATCTGTGTGTGTGTGTGTGTGTGCAGATAGTCGGTGTCCTTGCAGCATTTTGTGGTGCTACAGCGTAAATGCCGACATGCCGCACAGATATTGTGTGTCTCGGTGTCACAAAATCTACAGCATCCAAGATGCATGCGTATACATATTTCTCAAGACGGATATTTTCAGAACTTACGGATACCAGGAGGCTCGTTTCGCAGTGTTCAAAGGTGACTGATTTCTTATTTACGACTCTCTTCTGTATTGTAAATGCAAGCAACTTTGAATATGAAGCTCCGATGCCCACTTCTGTTTGTGTACAAAACTTGTTTCTGGCTGCCCTAACTGTGTCCTTACATAGACTCGGTACTGTCGAAGTACATCAGTGTATGGGGCAACGCTCGGGTACTACGGTACTTTTTTGCAAAAATAAAGTTTTCACATTATGACATTGCCAAGAAATAGGTCACAGGTTTTTTTTCGATGTAGTAACCAGATAGGTTGCTTGCTGCAAAACAAGTACTATATTTGAACAGCCAGAATGCATTGAATTGCTCAACCTATACAGATTTATCACAGGTCTAAGAAAAGTGTGTCAAAATATGTGCAATAAATGTTTCAAACTATGTGCGATACATTTTTCAAACCAGCACATCACAATTTTAGAATGTTATTACTTTTATACTTGTCTGGCAATTTGGGTCCCGTTGCTCTCGCATCAGGTGTCCCTAAGGGTAGTGTACTCGGGTTTCTAGTGTTTCTAATACGTTTTAATGACATACAATCATCAATTAAATCGACAATTAGACTTCGCTGATGCTTGAGTTATTTACCGGAAAATTAATACACCTATAGTGATCACAATATTGTCCAAGACGATTTAGATACAATATCATCATGGTGTTCCTTATGGCAGATGAACATTGACACACGTAAGTGCAAACAGATGTCCGTAATTAAGTCCTCCACTAAAACACTAACCCAGTACTCATTACTTTCACAACCACTAGAACACTCATTGTCGTACAAGTATTTGGGCGTGTATTTTAGAGACTCATTATCATGGTTTGAGGAAATAACAGATAGCGCACTAAAAACACTTGGTTTTTGAAAAAGCCGTTTGTATTAGAAATTTCTTGTGTCCAATAAACCCATGAATCATAAAGATATATAAGAACCATATAAGAAACTTCTTACAAGTTTCTTACATGGTTTTTATGTGTTCTTATATATCTTGTATGATTCATATGTGTTTATTGGACACAGAAATTTCTCATACAAATTAGATTTTTCAGTAGGGATCTAGCTCCCATGGAAACAAAACTACTCGCATACAAAACATCTATCCTCCCAAAATTAGAATATTCAAGCATAATTTGGAATACACACCTAAGTTACCTAATGTCAAGGCTTGAATTTTCAGAACAAAGCAACCAGATTTATATGCAGTGATTATTCATCCGAAACTAGTGTCTCCGCTTTAAAAGCTAGCATAAATCTTCCTAAACTAGAAAGAAGACGAAAAATAGCCCGTTTGCGTTTTTTTCAAGATGTATATTACTCAGATTCCGATTTTCAATCTGCTTAGGTCTGGGCTGCCAATTTTATATCATTCATATTAGATAATTCCTGCAAGATTGAACCATTTCATTGCCATACTTACACTTTCCTATTTTCTTTCTTAGTACTGTGCAACACTGACTGGAGCAAACTACCTGACCGTATCGTAACTGAGAGATATCCCATTTCATTTAAAAAGAAGTGCATCAATTTATGTACTGAACCTCGATTTGTAAAACTGCATCATAAGAATGACATGATAATAACAGTTTTCTTTTTTGTGTGTGTGTGTGTGATTTTTGTTTGTTCGTGTCTACTTTTTATGTTCAATTACTTATTTCTCTGTTATTTTTTAATCCCACCCATGTAATGAGTCTTCGGATGCCTTTGAGGTAAATAAAATTAAATGAATGTCTCTGCATCATTTATCCGATTGTTACTGTAGTTCATTTTATCTGGTCCCACTACTTCGATGATTGCCATTTCATGTGGATTCTTTTTTGATACAGCTCCCATGTCGTTCAGAAATAATACACCACCCAGTTTATCGCTAAAGAAGAACACATCTGTCTCAAGATATCACTTTCTTGTATTTCACTACAATATTTGTAGGTTATAATAATTTTCCTGCGTTCTAAAATTGGTTCTTTCAATTACTCGACGTTCACAGCTCTCATGTCTGCTCATAAAAAATAAATAGTGCAAAAACCCGCGTTTCTACGACGTAAAAGCTACGCGCTAAGCCTTCAGCTCAGCTCATAGCGCGCCGCACGTCAGCCTGCTGCCGTGACGTCACCGGAGGC
>JAZHYW010010514.1:0-17043 GCA_037355805.1 Ixodes ricinus | reverse complement strand
CCCCCCCCCCGGGGGGGTTCACTTTACAACGCCATCTGCTTTGATGTCGAAAGGTACCGACGTCGTCATATCGGCTCCCGCAACCAGACGACCATGGCCTATGTCGTAATGTACTTGTTTAGAGCGTTTATCGTACGTGCTCAGTATTGATTTATGTTCAAAACCTTATTCATCGTTCATTGTGTCTCGTCCATTTTTGTTCTAATTTTTAAATGATATTATATTTAGTAAAAATTTAAAGTGCTTACCGACATTAGGTTGTTTCGTCATATAGTTCGCATTCTGAATAATACTAAAGTATTGTGGATAATAGAATAGGTGAGGATTTATTAATGATCTGTTTAATGAATAGAGTTCTGTGTGTTTATTCTGTACAGTTGTAGCTTAGATGGCGTCGTCATAAACTATATGTTGATCTACGAAGATGATGTTTAATTTGTCATAACGCATAACTAACGCAAAGGGTAGCCAGTCTGATATATGAGGGAACACATAGATTTCACAATTTAAAAAATACTGAAACCGATAGAAACTCAGAGGCACCACAAAATTCCAAGTGCTCAGGCTTAGGTTGAGGACCGCTGGGGGGTGAGCAGGTTACTGCCTGTCATAAATACGGGAGTGGCCCAGCAGTAGTCTCTGTGCGGCTGCATCTGCTGCAACTGGATGAAAGGCTCACAGGTAATTCTTCGGAAGTTTATAAGGAGGCCACCTATCGGTTCACTGCAAAGAGTTTGCAGAGCCATTACCGTCATCTGGGACGACACAGGACAGTGACACACGAGGTGCTGAGGCTCAGAGCAGAAACACTACAGTATAGCATCAGCGGCGCTGTCAGTATGAGTTGGAATTCTGAAGTTACTACGAGGCGTCCAGCGCGTGCCGTAGTCACACATGGGTGAGCAGTTTTCAGATGTACATCGTATTCTCTGTATTTGTATATCTTCTTATCTTTGTCCTCTTTCGTTGGAGTGTTATTTAGTTGCGACATGTTTGTCTCGTCTGGTTGTTCTCCTTTGTATTCTGCGCTGCTTTATTCATTATACAGTGGGAGCAATTTCATGTTTTCACAAGAATTTTCTTGCATTCCATTGTTCGTTTATTTTGTTGTCGAACAATTAAAACTCGAGTTTGTATCTATTGAATTGTGTCATAGAAATATCTTTGTTTATTGATACAAGTTTTATTGGCATCGTTTTGTCGTTTTTTTACAAGTTTTATCATATCAAGAATGGCTGTTGTAGACTTGTTTAGTGTATTTCGTTGACAGATGGCGCAATGCACTTGCTTTACATGTCCAAATAATGGCTTATAGACTTCCTGTTCTTTTGGGGCGCTGTATATTTACTCATTCATATTGAAATTGTCAAATCTCTTTATATCCATTCATTACGTTTTTTCACATGTCTCTCTGCAGATTACTGCAGTATGAATTTATTGATTGTTCACTTAGAAGAATTAAGATGTTGTCTTTCGACGTGGTTCAGAGAGTATATTGTTTGCATGATTCCAGTAATTTGAGTGTTTTCTGTTTTAGTGGCTGTATTTTTGTATTTGTTCTCTTCTTTACTTTATTTATTTGAATAGATGTCGTTTGTGTCTACGTCTGTTTTATGAGTTTCTGATAGTTATAAATAGTGTTTATACTTATTCTCATATTGCTGTGCACCACATTGTGGAGTCTGATTGTTGTACAGCATTATTATTATTATATATTCTTGCTTAGTGTGTTCATGTTAGTCAGGTCATGCATCTGGTCCTTCCTCGGTCATTAGAATACTTAGCATTCTTCATTTACTCATACATATTTGTACCATTTTGTCGGTAGGTGTAATACAAACAGCTTTCCGGTCGGTTAGGCGTTTCTTTGTTTAAGTTTTGTGCGCCAGTGGTAAACATATATTAGATGATGGCCGCTTTCATTATCCACTCTTGGGGGAGGGGGGGACAAGGAGAGGAGGCATCGATGAACCTCATCATTGAAGCAAGGAGGTTAGGTGGACTACAGATGCACGACAACGTGCCCGAGTATTTCAATGAGTAGCTTGTCGGTCTTTAGGTAGAGTGACCTTTATATGTCTGTTTGACAAACTCGTTAGAGTTTGTCAAAACACTGGGACAGTCGTCCCGGCAAGCACCAGAAGATATCGTCTGCTGGTTAGTTGTCGAGTCGTTTTGCGGATTGTTATCCTGTTCACATACGTCTGTCGTTGTTGCCAAAGATTCAGAAGAGCAAAGAGACCCAAACATCTACAGAAACTACTGAGGTTATTCATCGGGGCAATTCGTCGCGGTGACAGTTCGTCGGACGGTATAAATAGCTTTGTTTTTCCGTGCCATTTTTCTAGTGCCGACCACATTTCTCCCAAATGAATAACCTCGAGTGAGGCCCTACTGACACAAATGTTTGGAGTCTCTTTTAATAGCTGGTTGAATCGCTGTTACTTTAGCAACAGACGCTGTGTGGTTTCCCGGGACTCCAACACAATCCGTTTACGAGACGTTTCGGTAGCTAACCAGCAGACAGTGGCAATTCGTCTTCTGGTTAGCTACCGGGACGACTGGTCCTGGTGTTTTGACAAACTCTAACAAGTTTGTCAAAACGAATTTATTTATAAAGGGTCACTCTACCCTAAAGGTAGTACTTCTACTCATTGTGAAATGCTTCGGGCGCACGTCGGTCGTGCATCACCGAATGCCTGGTCCTTTCTTTATCACTTTGCTTGGGTGGGTTCGTCGGAGCATTTATATCATACATTCCTCCCCCCCCCCCCAAGAATGGATATTGGGGGGGGGGGGGCGGGCCACAGTCGGCTTCTTCTATGTTTACACCACTGGCCCTACCAAACCTAAGGCTGCCTGACTTAAACGAAGAAACAAATACATTTAACCGACCGGAAACCAACCAACTGTAAATCAATTTGTTTTTTGTACATTACACCTTCTGCCGACAAAATGCACGAGGCGAAACAAATAAGCAGAAGTAAAATGGGGAGCGAGATGGTATGGGAGAGAGAGAGATGTTCCTAATGACCAGGGAAAGTTGCAGTCACACTGACCTGACCTAACGTAATTTACACTAAGCGGAACCTGTATAATAATAATAATAGTCTTTATTTTATGTGTCCACAAACAGCGCAGGGCCTTTTGTGTGGTGCACAGCAAATGCCGAGAAGATAAAAGTATAAGCACTGAGAAAACATAGCTATCCCAAGAAAGCACTCACAAAACAGACGTAGAACACATAGCGACATCTGACAAGTAAGATAAGGTAAAAGAAGAAGAGGCACTGAAAATACAAATACAGCCACCCCAAAAAAGCAAAAAAACGCTCAAAATTGCAAACCACTGGGATCATGCAAACAATATACTCTCTAGATTACGCCGAAAAGTTGACTTGTCACTGAATATTTCTAGGAGTGAACAATCCAACTTACTAAAATCATGCTGCATTCGTATTAGGGGAGACGTGTGAAAAAACGTGGATGGATATAAAAAGTTGCGATTACGGTTCGAACGTGGTGGGGCGTGAAAATATACAGCGCTTAACAAGACAGGAGAGTCGATAAGCCCATTGACAAGTTTGTGTAAAAACAAGACGTCCCGACAACGCCGTCTGTCAAACAAGAGTACATAAACCAAGTCTCTTGAGCAGCCGATTGTGATTATAATAAAACTTACGTCCAAAAAAAAAACGATAGAAAACGATGCGAATAAAACGCTTCTGTACACGCTCGATAGAGCAAGATGCTGTATCATTTATACAATTCCACACTATAGATGCAAACTCGAGTTTTGAGTGAATTAGACAACAGAATAAACGAACAATAGATGCAAAGAAAGAAAATTGTCTTGTGAAACGTGAAATTGCTCCCACTGTACATAATGGAATAAAACAGCGCGAGGATACAAAAAGGAAGAGACAAACCAGACAGGACAGAGCGCTGACTGCAACTAAAGCTTCTTTACTCAACGAAAAAGAGAAGGACAAAGATAAAGAAAAGATATACAAAAAATACAGAGAAAGAAGACGAAAAATACACATTATTTTACGCAATCGCAGGCGCACCTTTCACCCATGGTAGCCTGACTACGGCACGCGCTGGACCCTCATTGTCAACTTCAGGAATTCCAGCTCCTTGCCTGACAACGCCACTGATGCTGCGCTGATACAGTGATTTCCTCTGCTCTGGATGTGGAAGGCCTCCAGCACCTCGTGTGTCACTTTGTCCCTGTGTCGTCCCAAGATGGCGGTGGCACTAAAAAATGAGCTCGCACAGGCACTCTTTGCAGTGAACCGATAGGTGGCCTCCCACTGTCGCTCCGAGGGAGTACCTGTGTTCACGGGAGCCTTTCATTCAGGCACCGTCCAGTTTGTCCCACGTAGGTGCGGCCGCACGAGAGGGGGATACTGTAGACCACTCCCGTGACACATGGGACGAACGGCCTGACGTGCTCCTTGCTGCACTTGTTCCTGGCGATTCCTTCTGCCTTCGCCTGAACTCTGGGGCAGATCTGGCTCATTTTTTGTGGTGCGGAGAAAACCACCGGGATTCCATATCGGTTTCCAACATTTTTTAAATTCGTGAGAAATCCTGTGTAAGTATCGGGATAACTACAGGGCGATTGCGTTCCACATCCCGTTGTGTAGACTGGCTACCCTTTACTTTTCTAAGTTCTAAGTTGTGCGTTGCATGTGACCGACACGTAATGATTAAAATTGAACGCCTCAACTATAAAAACTCCAAGATCATGAGCAACACCCACTCGTTTGATGACGACGCCATCTAAGCTATAGCTGAACGCAAGAGGCTCTCGCTTTCTACAGAGACCTATAGCCTGTGTTTTATATTCATTAAGCAGGAGATCATTATTAAAGCACCACCTAGCTGTGTTATCCACATTGCTTTGAAGAAGTGTGCATTCAGAATGCGAACTAACATGACGAAACAACTTTACATCGTCGGTGAAAAAAGCACTTTAGAATTTTTTACTGAAAATACAATGTCATTTACAAAGATTAAAAACAAAAGTGGACCCAAGTTGCTCCCCTGAACACCCTGACGACGAAATAAAGGTTTTGGACATAAATCCCAATACACGAACACAGTTTGTACGATTGTTAAGGTAGCTCCTAAACCAATTACATTACGGTGAACATAGGCCGTAGTCATCTAGTTTAACGCAGGAGCCGATCATGATTGACCCCGTCGGACACGCCTTCGATTCACTGGATCCCAGACAGACTAGAAGTGACCACGCTCCCGTACTTGTTAATGTCTGCCTACCGATGATGTTAAATGGCACATAAATGCAGCTAATCTATGAATGTGCACAAAACGACAACAAAGTAACAAATATCTGCACCTTATTTCGTCCTCAAATGTCAATCTTTTTCGTCTAAAAATGCAGCTGGTCTTTAATAAGGTGGTGGCGCCGCTTCTTTAAGTGTTATTTAATGTTAAAAAAGACAATCTAAGTAAATCCCCTGTTGTTTGTTTTCCCCTCAAGGTGTTTGTTCTTACTTTTAAATGTGAACCTGTTGAGTTTTATTTAATTTTGAAGCTGTGGAGGCGCTAGAAATTATGAATAATACAACGGAAGTTTACAATAAATATTCTAGAAATAAGAAGTAGATAGGAGACAGTTGTCTTTCATGTATTCACACTACACTACACTCATGAGACTCAAATTCAATGGGATTACGGTTACGAGGACTTATCTCATATGACTCTATTTGCCTTTTCTTACATTCATTCTTTCCGCTATATTCACGATCAGTCTTTCTAGGTACCTTCTTTTGCTATCGGACCTCTTTATTCTCTCTTTCACCCGTTTCGACAATTTCATATGCTCTTTCATCGAGAAAATATTCCTCCATCCTCGTTTTTTCTTATTGCCTTTTTTATTTAATTATGACGCCACGTGACAAACAAGGTCCAGAAGAAAAGAGAGTGCACTTACCTAATAAAAAAAGAAGCGCACATTCACGCTCACGTTTATGTCGTTATTCTATCACCGCCTTCTCCTTAGAGACGCACTTAACCGAAGGGGCGAAGGAGCAACGCGCAAAGTAGCAACACAGAGACGGGAAAAGAATTGAGTAAACTGGGAGAAAGAATGGGAGGCCGAAAGTTTGGTGTGCGGGAGAAGAAGAGAGAATAGGTATAAGGTGTTAGGAAGGAAGAAGGCGAAAAAAGTATAACGAGGCGTCAATTCACCGTACTCGTACAGGCAAAAACGCTCAACACTCATAAAACATTCATGTCGCGCTGCTGACTTGAGAAAGGTGGCACACCGAGACTGAGACGAACTCTGTGTACTTTCACTCGGACACACTGGTTCAATTCTAGGGCCTAAAGGTACGGGACCTGCGAGTGATACCCTCTCCAGCAGCTGTTCTCGTAAGAAGTGAGTTTCCACGAAGGTAATTCTAGGCGAGACGCTCCGAACTTTTTCTCTGTCGCCCCGATGACAGTGTCAAGTGGGAAGCCTTGTCTGAGACTTCCGAGTTTGGCAATTGGCCCCGCGACTGGATTTAGATTGATGCGGTTAGGTCTGAACTGGAAATCAAACCAAGACCTTATACTTTCGCGCCTCCTTCTATATTTCGTTTTACCTTACGTCCAGATGCAGACGACGCTACGAGCTAATAGGATCAATCAGACAGCGTGCAAAGCTCACCATAATGGTGTTCGTCATGTTTCTGTACGTGTTTATTATTGCCTAATTAATCATAAACATAAATTACATAGTAACTTGCCCTTTTGAGGCTGCTTGATTGGTCCCATTTCATCGTAGCGTCGGCTTTGTCTGAAATCAAGCTGAAACTAAGTGGAGCACAATTCATTCATGTATACACCTTTTCCACAATGGCCGCAGCCATATTGACAGTCGTCACCTTCGGTATGCGTTAAAACATTGTTTTGTTATCTCCACGCCGCTGGAAGGTGTCAACAAAAAATGCGTGATTGTCGCATATTCTTGTTTTGCCTCACCTATATTTTCTCGCATATTCCAGGTTGAAATGTTTTATTATTTTTTACCTTCCGCGTACCAGATATGAAACCCACGTAGCTATGAATGAATGAAAGGAAAATAAACAACGTATAAAATTAGTTTTCGCGATGACGAAAATAATCCATGGAGAAGGGGAACAAGTTGGACAAAGGACAAACACAAATATTCAAACCCAGCAAGGTGACTGGTGCGCGACCGAAAAAATCCACCTGGTCCTGGTATCGAACCAGGGACCTCTCCATTTCCAGTGGAGCGCTCTACCAACTGAACTAACCAGGAGTTAGACGTCAGTAGACCAAACGGGTTTTATCAGCTGCCACCGGTCTAACACCAACAAGGGTGAACGGCTTGCATTTTTAAGGCTATGATTATAGCGCAATTAAATGCAAAGGTGCAAACAAACTGGAAACGAATGACGAAAATATTCCCTGGAGAAGGGGAACAAGTGGGACAAAGGACAAACACAAATCTCCAAACACAGCAAGGTGACTAGTGCGCGACCGAAAAATTCCGCCTGGTCCTGGTTATCGAACCAGGGACCTCTCCATTTCCACTGGAGTGCTCTACCAACTGAGCTAACTAGGAGTTAGACGTCAGTAGAGCAAACGGGTTTTATCAGCTGCCACCGGTCTAACACCAACAAGGGTGAACGGCTTGCATTTTTAAGGTTACTGAGTATAATGCAATTAAATGCAAAGGTACAAACAAGCTGGAAAAGAATGACGAAAATAATTCCTGGAGAAGGGGAACAAGTGGGACAAAGGACAAACACAAATTTTCAAACACAGCAAGGTGACTGGTGCGCGACCAAAAAATCCGCCTGGTCCTGGTATCGAACCAGGGACCTCTTTATTTCCAGTGGAGCGCTCTACCAACTGAACTAACCAGGAGTTAGACGTCAGTAGACCAAACGGGTTTTATCAGCTGCCACCGGTCTAACACCAACAAGGGTGAACGGCTTGCATTTTTAAGGTTATGATTATAGTGCAATTAAATGCAGACCCTACCTAAAAAAACAGTTTAAGGTGGATTATGAAACAGGAAAATCTAACTGGATTCCTCGCTGGAAACCTGAATTCCAGTTCGCAGACCATTGTCTCCAAACTGGATTTCAGGTTTCCAGCCTAGAAACTCAGTTAGATTTTCCTGTTTCATAATCCACCTTAAACTGTTTTTTCAGTAGGGAGTGCAAACGATCTGGAAAAGTATGACGAAAATATTTCCTGGAGAAGAGTAATAAGGGGTACAAAGGACAAACAAATCTCCAAACGAAACAAGGTGACAGGTGCGTGACAGAAAAAATCCGCCTGGTCGTGGTATTGAACCAGGAACCTTTCCATTTCCATTGAAGATGTCCCTGGTTCAATCTGCTCCGATTGAATTGGGAAAATAAAATTATCAAAAATATTAGGCCTTATATTTGTGAAGAGTATATCTTGCAATAAACATTAATGAGTCATTAGCAAGATATGCATGGTCCTCGCTGTTCTTTGTAGGTGTCGTTCTATGCCGGTAATTTACAGCTACAATTACATATCCTGCCTTCTTTAAACCTGAAATATCTTATAATGACTTTTTCTGGTCTACGACTACAAAATCATAATTTAAACGAAATGTATTTACTTCAATAAATGTTAATCGCTTGGCTAAGACAATTTTCTTTTCACACAATTCCTGGTTTAAACTACAATCCTATAAAAGATGATCGGTATTATGAATGCCTTTAGAATGCTATATTTTTCTTTTGTGTTAACGCTCAAAATTTTCTAGGGTTGGGTTTAACTAATATTGAAGTTAACCAAAAGCATAAGAAACATCCGCAACCGCTGCTACGAGAATGTAAGGCTTCCCAATTCCTCTAGAAGAGCCTTCACATTCTTAAAGTATAATCTACCCTCAATTTCCGAAGAATACAGTAAAAATATTATTACCATTAGCGCTTTAACCCATCAACCACTCTACTTTCATACTGTGTATCGTGTGGGAATTGTTTGGGTGTATACCCGCAAGCCAGGACCACTTGTATGTATCTAGTCCAACGGACGATATGAGCTGAAGCACACGATCCGGCCTTTTTTGCGTTTGCGGTTTCCACAAGCCCAGTTATCTCAATTTGGCAAATAATCCCATGTATGCAACCTTAACTTCGCGTTCCATTTCTAGTTCAAACCAGAGCTTTCTCGAAAACTGGCAGGCACTCAAAATGAACACATATAACTGTTTCAGCTCTCACTATCCGCGATAGTGTAAATTATGTTGCTGTCGTAACGGCCTGCAGTCGTGTATCTATACTTCTTGGTGAACGTTAAAGAACGCAGGCTAGCGGTTTTGCTGCACTGGCTAAATTGCTCATCTACATCTGAAACAACCCACGTCCTTTGGGGCTAACTAACATCCGGCTGTATAAACATACACGCAATACAATTACAATTACTGTATTTTTATCTGTTTTCGAAACAGGTAGATGCGAAGTAAACGAGGAGTTTATTAAATTTAGTGTTGACCGGTTGGTGGGTTTCCTCTTGATAAGAGTCACAGCTGAGCAGGTACACGCTTCAGGAAACAGCGAAAAAACAGATAGTTCGCGGTTTGTAAAGTTGGCTTCTCCTCATTTTGAGTCATATGTAGGAGAAGCGCAATTTACAACGCAAAGAAAAACGTAACCGTTTATTTTCAGGGGATCACACGAAGTATGTGATCTCCTTGCAGAATGTGCCCGAATCGCCAAAACCGTTTTAAGTTTGGCGATTCGGGCACACTCCTGCAAGGAGATCATACTTCGTATGTTCTTTCACACTCCAGTAGTTCCACATGAATATGCCATGCTGGGGGGTCTCATATCGTCACGAATGACAAGGTGAAACCAAGAATAATTGGGGAAACTGAAACGTATAATAAAGCGAACATCCGTGCCCCCCCCCTTCAAAAAAGGGAACAGAGGAAAGCAGAGCATAGCGGGCATCGAAGTCGACGTGACAGCAGAGTCGAACGCTGGGGCGAAACTGACTGTGGCTCGTCACGCGGAGCCCCTTATGTACACGCGTGAGAGTCTGGAATAATTGGCGTAGAAGGTTCGGCGTGTAGAACCTTCTGACCTCCAACAAACAACACGGTTCTCGAATTTACCAGAACATTACGTCAGAATCAACAAAAATGTGTCCCCGCGGCCAGGAATGAAACCCTGGCTTTCAGCGTAAAAGGCACGCGCGATAACCGTTAGGCCACGTGCGCGCTGCCTGCTTGGTCAGCTGCGCTCGCGGAATTACTCCCCCCTCCAAAAGTGCATCGTCCCGATGCAGCACAAAACAAAACACACATCTACAGCAAAATGATAGCAGAGTCGCGAGCCACAGTTCACGGTTCACTCTTTGACTAAAGTCTAAAGTTCTATCGTTCGTAATACCGCTTGAGCCGGAAGACGTGCACCCCTCGGGTCGTCGCTGGCGTCCTTGGAGATGGGCGCGTTCCGTCGGGTAGAAACTTCGTTGTCTAGATCGCCGAGGCATCGGATGATTTTGTGGGGTCCAAAATAGCGTTTGAGAAGCTTCTCGGTGAGACCACGGCGCCCTATCGGTGTCCAGACCCATACCCGGTCTCCGGGTTGAAAGTCGACGTCCCGGCGACGAAGGTTATACCGGCGTGCGTCGACTCGATGTCGGTCATGAATTTTCATTCTTGCCAGTTGGCGAGCTTCTTCCGCGCGTTGAGAGATCAGTTGAGCGTCGTCGTTCCCATCGTCGGCCCGCACGTGAGGCAGCATGGCGTTGAGCATCGTGGTAACAGTCCGGCCGTGTACCATTTGGAACGGTGTCATTCCCGTGGTTTCTTGAACCGCTGTGTTGTACGCAAACGTGACGTACGGCAACACCTGGTCCCACGTCTTGTGCTCTATATCGACGTACATGGTTATCATGTCGGCGATCGTCTTGTTGAGCAGCTCCGTTAGCCCGTTGGTCTGTGGATGATTGGCGGTGGTTTGTCTATGGCTGGTGTGACTGAGCCGAAGAACTTCTTGAGTCAGCTGTGCCACGAAAGATGACCCGCGATCTGTGATCAGCGCTTGAGGTGCGCCGTGTCGAAGAAGAATCGACTCGACGAAAAGCCTGGCTACTTCAGCCACTGTTCCCGATGCAAGGGCTTTCGTCTCGGCGTACCGTGTGAGAATCTGTGGTGACGATTATCCAGGAATCCGGGCGAGCGTCCTGCTGTAGACGAGGTGTCCAGCCGTTGGGTCGTCATGGCATGCTTGAAAGGTTGCTTCTTGAAGGCCAGTAGGAACCACCGGCAGCCAGTCAGGGTTGCTGGTTCCCGAAGTTCTTCTTGAAAAGCACGCCTCGCCGCAGAACGTTGCTTTACATGTCTCGGGCCAAGACACGCGGAACGGAACTTCCTTGAAATTCGAGGTGGTCGATCACGGCGCGAAGCTCCGGGTCGTCTTGTTGAAGTGCTTCCATGTCGGTATCTGCAACTGCTCCAAGGAAACGGGCGTCATCGTCGTCGTCGTCGGAAGCATCGCGTCCAGCATGGTTGTCACTTTTCGGCCATGCACCTGCTCGAATGTTGTAAACCCGGTTGTTTCTTGAACTGCGGTGTTATAGGCGAACGTGATGCATGGTAATACCTCTTCCCACGTTCTGTGTTCTACGTCGACGTAAATGGAGATCATGTCGGTGAGCGTCTTGTTAGCCCGTTGGTCTGCGGATGGTACGCGGGTGTTCCGACGATGGCTGGTGTGGCTGAACCGAAGGATCTCTTGCGTGAGCTGGGCCAAGAACGATGACCCTCGGTTGGTTATCAAGACTTCGGGGGCGCCATGTCGAAGGAGAACAGACTCGACGAAGAGACTTGGCGACCTCTACCGCTGTTCCCGATGGCAGGGCTTTCGTCTCGGCGTATCGTGTAAGATAATCGGTCGCGACGATAATTCACCGATTTCCTTGCGCCGATGTTGGGAACGGCCCAAGTAAATCCATTCCGACCTGCTGGAAGGGCGTAGTTGGGGTAGGAATTGGCTGCAGAAGTCCTGCTGGCTTCGTCGGAGGCTTTTTACGTCGTTGGCACCTCAAGGCAGGACCGTGTGTACAGATGGACGGTTTTTGGGAGTCTCGGCCAGTAGTACTTGGTCACGAATCCGGGCGAGCGTCCTTCTGTAGCCAAGGTGTCCAGCCGTCGGGTCGTCGTGGCATGCTTGAAAGATTTCTTCGCGCAGGCTGGACGGAACAACCAGCAGCCAGGCGGGGTGGCTTGTTCCGAAGTTCTTCTTGAAGAGCACGCCTTGCTGCAGAACGAAGCTTGGTAAGTCTCGGGCCAAGACCGCAGGCCAACTTCCTTGACCTTCGAGGTGGTCGATCACGGCGCGAAGTTCCGAGTCGTCTCGTTGAAGCACTCCCATGTCGGTATCTGTAACGGCGCCGAGAAAACGGTCGTCATCATCGTCGTCGGTGCTGTCGGAAGGATATTCGACTGGAGCCCTAGACAAGCAGTCGGCGTCATTATGCTTGCGGCCAGACTTATGCACAATGGTTTCGTCAAATTCTTGCAGTCGGTGACTCCAGCGAGCGAGGCGTCCTGATGGGTCCTTCAGGTTGGCGAGCCAACAGAGAGCGTGGTGGTCCGTGACAACGCGGAACGGGATGCCGTACAGGTACGGTCGGAACTTGGTTAACGCCCAGATGACAGCAAGACATTCCTTGTCGGTCATTGAGTAATTTTTATCTGCCTTGGACAGTGCCCGGCTTGCGTAAGCGATCACCCTCTCTGCTCCGTCTTGTCTTTGGACGAGTACCGCGCCGAGTCCGGCGCTGCTGGCGTCCGTGTGAACTTCCGTTTCCGCAGATGGATCGAAGTGTCCCAGGATAGGGGGTGACTGGAGTCTTTCCTTCAGTTCGTTGAACGCTTGTTCTTGCTCCTCTCCCCAAAGGAAGTTCACGTTGACCTTCGTCAGATTCGTGAGCGGTGCAGAAATCCTGGCAAAATCGCGAACAAAACGTCTGTAGTAAGCGCACAGCCCAAGAAATCTTCGTACGGGTTTCTTGTCTGATGAAGCTTCGAAATATGGCGACAGCGGATGTCTTTGCCGGGTCAGGGCACTCACGACATGGCCCAAGAATTTGAGCTCGCCGTAAGCGAACTGACATTTTGACGGCTTGAGTGTCCGTCCAGGATTCTGGATAGCCGGTAGCACGGCTCGCAGACGTCTCAGGTGCTCGTCCAAGTCGCTTGCGAATACCATGACGTCATCGAGGTAGACGAGACAGCTTTGCCATTTCAAGCCTGAAAGGACCGGTATCCATTAGGCGCTGGACGGTCGTCGGTGCTGTGCACAGTCCAAACGGCATCACTTTCAATTCGTACAGTCCGTCCGGCGTGACGAATGCAGTCTTCTCACGATCCCGTTTGTCGACCTCAATCTGCCAGTACCCACTCTTCAGGTCCATCGACGAAAAGTATCAGGCGTGGCGCAGCCGGTCCAGAGTGTCGTCGATGCGGGGCAGCGGGTATACGTCTTTTTTTGTTAGGGCGTTCAGTCGACCAGAGTCCACGCAGAACCGAAAAGTCCGGTTTTTCTTTTTCACCAGGACTACCCGTGAAGCCCACAGACTGTTTGAGGGCAGGATTATGTCGTCGTTGAGCACATTCAACTTGCTTCTGGATGACTTCTCTCTCTTTCACCGAGACACAGTACGGCGACCGATGAACGGGAAGGGCATCGACATCAGTAACAATTCGATGTTTCGCAACCGTCCTTTGGCGTACCTTTGACGACGTGGAGAGGCGCTCACTGAACTCGGCGAGAAGGTCACTGAGTTTTCGTCGTTTTGGGGTAGGCAGGGTTTGATTGATGTCGAACTGCGAAGGCAACGTTGTCTCCTGTGGCCACGAAGAGAGGTCTTCTGATACTCCGGCGATAGCGGCTGAGTCGCGGAGTTCTTCAGTGTGACCCACGGCGGTGCCTTTCGTAAGGTGCTGAGCCTCCTGTCGGATGGTCGTTACAAGTGCAACATGCGTCCGTGTTGGAGCTCCGCGATGCCTCTTGCGACGCCGATCCCTCTCTCTAGGAGCAGTTCGACGCTACCTTCCAGCAAAGCTTCTCCGCAGAAACCCATTTTCGCTCGCGACAGGCACAAGTACACTCGAGCGTGGTGGCAAGTTCCGTGGTCGGAGAGTACACGCACTGTAGCTGACGTGACTGCCGTAGTTTTGTGATCCTCGGGCACTACGACAGGTTTCCGCAGCCTCAACTCGTTGGCTTCCAGGTCGATGACGGCGCCGTATTCGCAGAATATGTCTATTCCCAGTATAACGTCTCTCGCACAGTCTCGTAGAACGACGAACTTTACCGGACATGTCTCGCCGTGAATCTCGATGGGAGCGGTGCATCTTCCGACTGGCGTGATGAGATGTCCCCCGGTGGTCCGTATCTGTGGGCCATCCCACGGCGTCGTCACTTTACGAAGGCGTTGGGAGAGCCTCCCACTCAGGACGGAATAGTCTGCTCCGGTGTTCACGAGAGCCGAGGCGTCGTGGCCGTCGATAACGATGTTTAGGTTATTCTTTACCGTTGCTGGAGTGTCGTTTCGGTCTCTGGTGGCGTTCGAGTGGGGGCCCCCGACGTTCGTGGAGGATCTTGGCGTCGGTCGTCTTAGGCAACTCCGCCTCCAGGGGTTGCCGTGCCTGAGTTTCCGCGGCGAGGAGCGAGGGGTGACAGGCTTTCACGTCGGGGTCGGTGCACTGGTTGAATGTACTGCGCTCGCGGCAATATTTTGACTGCGAGGACAAACATTATCGCGTTCTTAAGCATTATGATAAGAGGTAGCGAAAGAGCTTTTTCGAAGATTTGGTGTGCCCCAGCGTATAGACGAGTAATATTTGGTTCACAAATTCTACCAAATTAAAATAACAACTATGCTATTTTTATTGCATTTTTTATTTAATTTATATTTAATTATACATACCGCAGGCCTTGAACAGGCCCTTGTAGGTGTAGAGTGCATACAAACAAAAAAACTTTAGATATAAGTATCAACAGACACATGACAACCATATCTTTTACAACGACATATTAATATATTTAAATATATATAAACGCCATCTGCACAATAAACATTCCCTAATCAACGCTCTCATATACAATACATAAAAAATTCATGTAAAAGCACCAGGAAAGGAGAACATTCAAAAGGTGTGATTTTCAAAAGCGCCATGGAATTCGGGGGCAATACAAATGTCATGAGGGAGCGCGTTCCAATCCGTGATAGTGTTGGAAAAAGAATATATAAAAAAATGTTAGTTCGAGTCGGTTTTGATACCAGGGATACTAATGATGGTGCCTAGTTTTTCTAGATGATGATGGGGTTAAATATACACTTGATTCATTACGGAGTCTGTTATGATAAAGCAAAGGCAAAACTTTGAGTCTCGCAATTTTTCGATGATACTAAAGTGATTATATACTGTTTGCCATCATTAATGAAAATATAATATCTAGCCGATTATACTTTCCATAGATGAAGCGAATAGCTCTCCTCCAAACCATCTCAAGCTGTTACGCATCCTTTTTGGTATTCGGGTCCTATACTATGCCAGCATATCCTAACTTCAGCTCGGACCAAGGAGTGATACGCTTGCAATAAAACGGAAGGGGCAGCGCTTCTAAGTTCCCGACGTAGCAAGCCCGATTTACGAGATGCGGGGGAACAGACGTTTTGAATGTGTTGTGTGACCAACGGAGATCGCGGGATATGGTCACGTTGAGAGATTTATATTAAGCTACAACAGATATTACATCATAGTCTATTTGATAAGTGAACTTCAGTGGCTTCACTTTTCTTGCAATACGTAAATGAACTGTTTCGGTAAAATCCAGCTGAACTTCCTATGCGCAGCACCAATTGCAAATAAAGGTGAAGGAATAATTCAGTGATATCTGGTCGGCAACAGTGAATATTCTTTTGAACAAAATACAATCACCGGCGAATAGACGAATATTTACATTTATGCTAATAACTAAGACAATAACATTTATATCCGTTAAAAACAACAACGGGCCAAACTCACAGCCATGAGCAACACCTGCGGAAACACCCAGTATACTGGAAGCATTTATTTATTTATTTATTCTCCTTCATATGCCCACAAACAGCTCAAGGCCTTATTAGTGCGCACATATTAGATACAATAAAAGAATAGATACAGACAAACAAATAAGCCAAGCGTGATTTCGAAAAGTTGTTAGAAATAAATAATACCATGGAACAACAGAGCACAGACGTTTGTCAAGCGGCCAACAGTGCTCTTTTAAAATTTAAAAGTGGTGAAAACAATTCTAAATCCCCCCTATCGCGATTATAAAGGAGCTGAAGGCGTGTCATCGGGGACTGGACACCAACTGTTTGCGTGTAGGAAAGAAATGAAAATCTGATAGTTTTTTGAGGAACACCGAAATAAGTCGCACTTGAAAGTAAAGGTGCATCAATTTTAGTGTTCAATATTGTCACGAATGACAAATGATGAGGCAGAGAATAACTAAAGGAACTAAACGTTCAATGAGGGCGAACTTGTGCCCCAAAAATAAGAAGGAAACAAAAAGATTAACAGCAGAGCGTCGCGGGCGTCGAAATCGGCGAAAGAGCAGAATCCAAACGCTGGGCGAAAACTGACTCGGCGTAGCAGGCGGAGCCCCTTTGTACACGCATGGGCTTCCGGAACATTCGGCGTAGAAAGTTCGACGCGTAGAACATTCGCACCTCGAACAAGCAAGGCGGTTCTCGAATTCACTAGAACATCACATCACAGCGTCAACAAAAATGTGTAGGGGCGGCCAGGAATCGAACCCTGGCCTTCTACGTGGAAGACAAGCGCGATAACCGTTATGCCACGGGCGCGCGCATGCCGTTGACCGGCTGCGCCCGCGGCATTATTCCCCCTTTTAAAAAATGCATCGTCCCGATGCAGCACAACACGAGAAGAAACAAAACAAATCCACAACTAAAGGACAGCAGACTCGCGAGCCACAATTCACCG
>JAZHYW010010513.1:0-33708 GCA_037355805.1 Ixodes ricinus | reverse complement strand
GAGTTGTTTAAGGAGTTTTGAAGAAAAACCTGGAAAAGTAGGGGAATTTTAAAACACCGTTTTGGTATACATCCTGCTTTAGAATGAAAATGTGAAAGGAATATGTTCGTCGTCCTTCGTCCCGAGTTCGTGTTATTCTTTTTGTGGTCAGCCCTGCTTTAGAACTGCTCGTTTCGTACGATAGTGAGTGAGGATGTCTATCCATGCCTCTTTTCAGTGGAAGAGTAAGCACTGGCATAGGCTATGGCACTGGGGACAGCATGCAGCATACCTAGAAAGAAAATAGGAAAACAAAAATTTCACGTGCAGCCTTTTTCTGTTTTTTTACAACAGAGAGACTGTTTTGTTTTGTTTTTGTGAAATTTAACGATGTGTGGCATTGACAAGCTGGAGCCAAAATTTCGATGGGGCTTTCGTGTCATTCAGCCGGTCCAACTGTCTATTGGTTCTTGAGGTGGAATGTTTGGACAATCTTCGGAAATGCTCAAAGTGTCACTGCGCAGCATGTACGAAAACCAGGAAATACAACAGGGCCGAAATTTGAAATTAATAGTGCATAGTGATTCTGCTTTGAAGCTTGCACTTAGTTACGTGCGAAGATATATATGAGAATACAGTACCTAAAATTAAAAAGTAATGTATAATAACACAATTCGAGGCATTCAAAAATTACAAGTAAAATCAAGTAAGGGAGGTGCGTTCGTAGAGGTAAACTGACAAAGAGTTACTCGTTCAATAACGACGAACAGCCCATGGTGCCAGAAGTTCAAGAACCCGAGCTGAAACAGGAACAGTGAGCGAGGTCGAGTGCCAACTCAATCCAGCGCCAACCACCAGGGGAATTCGACTTCACAAGTCCATGCAGATGAATAGCCCCATTGGAAGAAGAGATTCGAACGGTTCCGTTTCATTAATGGTCTCTCCAAAAAAAGTCTGAGTCGGGACAGGTGAACGCCCTAACAGACTCCATGAGTGACATCAGCACATTGGCATTAAGGGGTCATAGCCCTTCGTGTTAGCACGCGTATTTCTTTTTTTCGTTTTTTTTTCTTTCAATAAGGGCGCTTTTGAATGAAGGAATCCTATGCAATTTTACTTTCCCGTGCATGCATTTCAGACGCAGTAACCACTGAAACAGACATTCCCTAAGCTTTGTCGTCAATAGGGAAGTCTTCCTAGATTGTTTCCGTGGTCCCGCAATTTTGCCGTCCCGCAATTATGTCGACCGGCCACTCTGCCGACAAGGGCTACGTTTACATGAATGCGATCGTAGCGCATCGAATCGGGCAGGGACCAATCGCACGCAGCCTGTCTTCCTACTTCTTCCTTTTCTACCTATCTGCTACCAATCAAGGCTGTCAAATCTCGATTCGATGCGCTAAGGTCGCATCCATGTAAATACAGCCAAGGCTAGCAGTGCGCTTAAGCAGTAGCAGCGTCTTCTCGGTTAACATCGTAGAGGGGAGGGAGGTAAACGCTCTACGAAAGATCTATAAACCCCTGACATTCTCAAGTAAAAGAAGAAAAAAAAGAAGACCACAGTAAATACTTGTTTTCGTATCGTTACGCGATGATGGGGTCAGGAGACCGATCATCAAACACGCAGTCTGCAACAATAGTCACAAACAAGCTCGAGGTGTGGCAAGTCCCGAACATCTCATTATCGTCCCACAGCCAATAAGGTTCCGGCATTGAGCCAGTAAGAACACCCACCAACCAATCACGAAGCGAGAAGCGTCAACAATATTCAGCCACACCCTGCGCCTCCGAAGCTGACAGGGACTACACGGCGTGCAAGTTGGTCTGCTCCTTACGCACCCCGGCGGGTGTGTTTACCCCCGACCTTCAACGAATGCACAAAAAATCAATTGTTTTTTTTTTGTTTTTTTACTTTTGGGGTAATGCGATTAATCTGGATCGCAGCTTGTCGGGAAACCTCGAGGCGCGTCCACTGTACCATCTGCAAGTTACAAAAAAAAAAAAGGCAGCAATGCCGCGCTAATTGTCGTGTTGAACATATACACACGAAATAGAATTCCGAACAAAATGGGTCGCCTTGACGTGACGTCGACGGCCATTGTGGTGGCGGCCTTCCTGCTGAGCGCGTGTATACTGCTACTACGTTGCCCATCGCCAGTGAGTATTTTTTTCTCTGACTTCATCATAAGCATTTCTTGCTGGCCTGCAAGGTTCTGGCTAGCCCGTTGGGCGGCACTCCAGCCGGCAAGGCATGGACAATTCAACTTCCTTAGTCGCCGCCATGGCGGAACCGCTCCCGCCTGGCGACGAAGAACTCGCCAGCGTATCGGGCTCAATTGCCGATGACAATGAAGGTGCGTTCCAGGATGTCGTCCGCGGAACAAAGAGACGCTGCCAAAGTCAAGGTTCTGTTTCTAGCGAGAAAACCATCATCACCCAAACAGAGCCCACTGTCGGTCTCGTAGTTCTCTTCACTCCTGTGGATGGAGATGTAAGAATTGACACCATCAATTCGGTTCGCCTCACGTCCACTCTGGAGACGCTCGTGCCTTCGTGTGTTATTGAGGTGCGCTATAACAGGCGGAAGAATCTCCTAGCGATTGACACGCGGAATGGACAGACGACACGTACTCTTCTTGGCCAGACTACGCTTTGCGGTATGAAAGTGCGTGCTTTCGAGCCTCGTGGAAAGGCCTCCAGCGTTGGAATTGTCCGCGACATTGACAGCACCCTCTCTGACTCCGCAATACTCGGAGTTCTGCGCTCAACAGTAGGCATCCGCAACGTCCGTCGCATCGGCAAGTCCACTACTATTCGTGTGGAGTTTGCTTCTCCTACACTTCCTGAGCACGTCTACGTCGGCCTGGTTCGACATGGCGTCGACTTGTATGTAAACAACCCGATCCAATGCCACCGATGCGGTTTGTTTGGCCACGTTGCGGCTGTTTGTAAGCGGGCTCTAACTTGCCTCCGATGCGCACAGCCTCATGCAACTACGGAATGCAAAGGCTCGAGCACTCTTTGCGTCAACTGCAAGAAACAACATGAAACAACATCACAACAGTGCCCAATCTGGCAAGCTGAGCGCTCCGTGTGTCGCTATCGCTGCGAGAACAATGTGTCCTTCGCAGAAGCACGTGCCCAAGTTGACAAACGTACGGCCGAGCGCGCGGCTCCACGAGCCGACGCTGCAACAGAGATGGTTCTTCTAACTGAAAAGCTTCAACGGAGACGACGTCATTCTCAACGACACCAGGCGGAACAACCTATTGCAGACAAACAAGACCCGTCATCATCGCTTGTCGCCGAAGCCCCGAAGCCAATGGACACAGAGCCTCCGCCTAAGGAAGCACCTGTCCTTGTCTCCTCCGGCGAGAACAACGGGCGACAAAGCTACAAAGCAGCGCTGCAAAACAAGCCCCCATCGTCGTCACCACCAGTTCAGGCCGGACCTGTACTCCCGGCCACTCAAGCTCCTCTAAGTGTTGGACAGGAGGCGATACCATCCCTCCCAAATCCAAGCACCCTCACTTCCTCGTTAGGTAGCTTCGTACGCCAAATACTCGTCATAGCGCGACAATTTCTCCCGCTTCTACAGTATCCGTGGGCAAACCAGCTCCTAAATGTTATCACACTTATAGAGCCTCTGGTCGAAAGTTTTCTGCGATGAAAGTTTTTACTCTGCTCAGTTTTATTTTTATGGCTTCCTGTCCATCTATTTTACAATGGAACGCCCGCAGCATCACTTCTAAATTAGCAGAGTTGCAGTATTACCTTTCATCTCAGCCAGTACCTATACTCGCAATTTCGGAATGCCGCCTCAGATACGGCTCTCGAATTCAGCCCTATGTCCATTACCCTAGCGCGGCGGCCACGCCTAACAGCTCGTCACGGGCATCACTCTTTGTTCACTCTAGTGTGCAGCAAGCTGCAGAAGATGTGTCCCATCTGTGTACAGAAACAGCTGAATTTGCAGCATGCACGGTCGTATTTCGCTCTTTTAAGATGACCATTGTGTCTGTATATATATGTCCTACTGGTCGCTTTGATGCGAAGTGCATTCGTAGCCTACGTCTTCAATTTCCTGGTCGTCTCCTTATATGCGGAGATTTTAACGCACACCATCCTCTCTGGGGTAGTAAACGCACGACGCCTCGGGGTACGGCTCTCGCAGATGAGATTGAATCAACAGACTTGATTATTCTGAATGACGGCTCTCCTACATTTTTTGGTCATCACGGAAATCCTAGCGTGCTGGACATTACTCTCGCTTCCCCAAATCTTGACGTGTACTGGTCGTTGGATGCGGACACACGTGGAAGCGATCATCTTCCAATTTTGATGAATATACCCGAAGTGACACGCCTCCCACGTCGTCAATACAATGTAACAAATTGGGACGCATTTCGCGAAAATTTTCACTTTCTTGAGCCGTCAGAGGATATACTAAAAGCTATTCCTGCATGTCTCGTTCAATCCACATATAAAATATCTTTAAATATATCTCAGCCGTCCCCGGATTTGAAGTTCGTACGCTTACGTGCTGTTCGCCGCCGCACTCAGCGTCGTGCGCGCCGATCTGGCAAGGTCTCCCATTGGATAGACTGTCGTCGTGTTACGTCAGCTTTACTCCGTCATACTCGGGCACTTCGACGTCGACAATTTCGTCAATTCGCCTCGTCATTAACTCCATGTACACCTAAGCCAAAGATCTACAAGGTACTGAGAGGTATGGGCTGCTCTCCAACACCTCGAGATGTGTTCATCGCCCTCAGTCTTAAAACTGGCCTTGAATTATCACGACTTGCAGATGATTTTGCGGTGCGCTTCATTGTACCCCAACGCCCTTCTGGATCTTCATATCCTCGATCACTGACTGGTCCTGCACGAAGTCCGGAGAGTATGGATCATCCTTTCACTATGTCGGAACTAGATGCGGCTCTTAGGAAATGCAAACGCCACAGTGCTCCTGGGTCTGATGGCATTACTTACCAAGCATTGCGTAACCTGAGTGACAAGTCACGCGTCGTCTTGCTCGAACGCTTAAACTTGGCGTGGACTACTGGTACTCTTCCGCAAGAGTGGAAGCATGCTGTAGTAACCCCCATCTTAAAACGAGGCAAGCCTTCGTCGGAATTGTCATCGTACCGCCCAATATCTTTGACCTCGTGTGCTGGAAAACTCCTAGAACGCTTGGTGCTTACGCGTCTCCAGTGGTACCTTGACGACATTGAAGCACTGCCACCTGAAATAGCGGGATTCAGAAGTGGACGCTGCACTGCTGACTGTATTGCGAGCCTTACATCAGCGTTGGAAGACGCTCGTTCACGAGGAGACACTGCTTTGGCAGTGTTTCTTGATGTTGAACGAGCTTTTGACTCGGTTCCACATGATGTAGTTCTTGCCTGCTTGAATCACCTTGGCATAACAGGAGGAATGCTAAAATATTTCCAGGAGTTTCTGAGCAACAGGACAATTAGTGTTTGCTTGGGCAAGACTACGGGAGCCGTGCATCCACTGTTGCGTGGGTTACCTCAAGGTAGTTGCCTTAGTCCAGTGCTGTTTAACATCGTGATGACGACAATACCTTTATGCATGCACAAATCACCACACCCTAGTGGTATTATCATCTATGCAGATGACATCTGTTTGTGGGCTTCCCACTCCGATCGACGCATTCTACGTCCCTTTATGCAAACATCCCTCGCGCGTGTTGCAAACATGCTAGAAGATCTCGGACTTTCCGTCTCGGCGCAAAAAACAGCGGTGCTCGCTTGTTCCCGCCGCCCCTTCCGTCATGGATTTCCGCGGCTCACTTTATGTGGGACTCGAGTACCGCGCGTGCGTAGCTATCGATACTTGGGGGTCGATCTTGATTCCCGATTATGTTGGCGTCGGCACGTTACAAATCTTGTACGTCAGACGGCGATGACGACAACTCTTATTCGTCGACTTCGTGGACTTGAGTGGGGATCGGCCCCTAAAGCCCTACTATGCGTGCACCGGGCACTTAACCTTTCCCGCATTCTTTACGCGGCGTCATATTTGCCGCCTACGCGATCTCTATGGGATCAGCTGGAACGATGCCACCGAGCCGGAATAAGAATGGCTTTAGGCTTTCCCTCGTACTCTCGAATCGATGCAACGTGGATTGAGGGCCGAGAGATGCCGGTAGCTTTACACGCTGCGAACCATGCTCTTAAACATCTGGTTCGGCTTGCTGAGTCTACCAGTGGTGTCTCGCTGTTCACTGACATGCAACAGCGTCATCTTTCACAATATGGCGGTCATTGCACTTCTCTAGTTGAGGCTCTCGGCTTCATACCCTCCGTCCATTCTCCTCTAGTTGACTCCCCGTGGAGCAAGCACCCGTTCACCATCTACGAGGACATCCCGGGTTTCCACGGAAAATCACGACACCCCTGTGTGGTTAGTCGAGCCCTGACTGAGGAGGTGATGACGTCTCGACATTCCTCGTTTACGGCCATTTATACTGATGGCTCTGTCGACTTCATTCATGATGTCGCGTCTGCAGCTTACCACATCCCATCAGAATCCTGCTCATGGTCAGGACGGTTTGAGCATGCCGTGTCGTCGACTACAGCTGAGCTGAGTGGAATCCACGCAGCTCTTCTTCACATCACGACGAAACCACCAAATAACTGGCTTTTGGCAACAGACTCTCTGTGTGCGGTGCATAGTATCCTCAGCAGCAAAGGCGCCAATCCTGATTTGGTTCGTGAAATAATTAGTCTGGGTCATCTACTTGTCTCCCATGGCTCTAACCTGCGAGTACAGTGGATACCTTCGCACATTGGCTTACCCGGAAATGAGATGGCTGACCACCTGGCCTCAACCGCTCTAAAACTGCCCACTGCGACGTTGAATCTCCCCAGCCACTCTGACTCGAGATTGGCTATTAAGATTTGGATACAACACAAGCATCCCGTTTCCAGTGTGGCGTCTGATGATCCTCCTCCTCCAGCTTGTACGCGTGGCCTAACACGGAAGTTCGCTTCCTTCTCCACCGCCTAAGAGCAGACTGCGCGTACACGCAAGTGAACCTGCACCGCATCAAAAAAACAACCAGCCCCTTCTGCGAGCACTGCGATCAGCCAGAAACGCTGACGCATATATTTTTTGAGTGTGGACACTACAATGCAGAAAGAACTGTCCTTCTAGCTTCACTGAAGAACCTCGGTGTTTCACCCACCCTCGTGGATATGCTATTCCCCAAGGGTCCACCATCCACGTGCACACGTCTCCGAAAGACTGTGTTCAGCTTCTTGGATGCCTGTGGGCTTCTGGCAAGACTGTGATTAGTGAGAACATACGACCGCCCACTTCTCTTTTTGTGTTTGTGTGCCAGTGATAGTTTTTCTCGCGAAGTTTCCTGCGGGAATTTTGTGAACATTTTGTGATGCTCGCGTTCTAGATGTGCCCATTTTCTCACTTTTGACTGATTTTTTGACGACTCTTTATTTTACTTTAATTTGTTAACTTGTGTTTCATCATCCTACATTTCTCATCGTCATCTGTTCCCCCTCCTTTTCCCTGCATTCATTCTCATCAAAACTGCAATAACCCAAGCCCGTGAAACTTTTCCACAGCCAGTGAGAAAAACCTCACGTCGTGACGTCGACGGCCATTGTGGTGGCGGCCTCCTGTTGAGCGCGTATACGTTCTTCGAGCGCAAGTTGTATACGTTCTTCAGCGTTGATTTCGTACACCTTTGAATTTGCCTTTCTCGGCATGAACAGGCAAAAAAAGAGGCCCAAGCGATGACGTCACGTGCAAGGCATGTATATTAACTGGACCCCCTGGAAACCGGAACCAGACTTGTACGGTGCTCGCTTCAAGTATCGAATTACTTCAATCAATTACTTTTTTGGAGTAATTTTGTAGTCGTTTTTGATGACCTTTATTACAAAGCCATCACTGAGAGTAATCAGATAACCTTTAGAGGTACTAAAAGTACACGAAACCCTTGCTATTCTTCCCTCCCCCTTTTAAGGGCATCCCTTCGTTTCTACAAGTTTCCTGCCAAGGAATCCTAACCATATGCCTCTGACAGCCTACTGAAATTGGTGGATTGAGAAGACTAATAAGTAGCCTGTAAACCTACCATTCCAATCCAATAATGGGCGGTATAAAGCCCCCGCTTTTCAAGCGCTTGAGAGAAAAATATTTAATAAAGTTGGAAGCTGAGCTATTTCGTATAGTCGTTATAAACACTCTGAACAAAACCTGCGCTTGTCGTATCGTTCGTGCTCCTCTTTTTGTCCATCCCTTTTGCGCTGTTTTTTTTTTTTCATAATGTGTAAATTTGTATCTTGAAAATGGGAAGTAATCGAGAAAAATATAACGGTTACTCTTCAAGTAACGGTTGACTACTTTTTTATCTCAAGTAATCGAGTAATCTATTCGAATAACTTTTTTCCTAGCCAAGAGTAATGTAATTGTAATCGATAACGTTTCTTTTTCTTCGAGTAACGTGCACAAAATTGACCAGAACCATTAGCAAACCAGAACAAAGGCAAACCCTGTCGTCGGTTATCGTCGTCACCTCATCAGAGGGGCGAGCTGTGAACGTCGTGTTCTGACTGGTTGCCGTCGGCGCGGTCTCGATCCGGAAAGATCGCTTGCAGCAATTCGTGTCACATGCAAACCAAACGTGTCTTTATTGTTTGTTTTTGCTTATTTTAGAATGCGCGCCAATGTTGCGACACTGTCGATCTGCTGCTTGTCAACCATCCCGTTATGGCAATGGTTATATACATATATATATATATTTATATACCTGTTCGGTTTGCGTAGCCCGGCATATCTCTACTAGCGCTTAACCCCCCCAGGCGTGCCTGGGCCAAAACGACAACGTAAGGGAAATAAATGTTTCCTCGGGGGACTTGACACCGGATACCCTGGCATCGGACAACTCTTCGGATCCCCGTTAGACATCGTTATGCATGAAGGAAGCATCCATGTCCTTGTCTAAGTGGCTCTCGTTACGCAGGCTTACGAAAGAAGGGGCGGTAGCATGGTATACGGCTTTCCACAACGCCGGAAACGACTGCCTCGATCCGTTGTAAAAAAGAGCGTCTCGCATGTGCCCTCGCAAACGGGAAAACGGCGCAGACGACTCCCGGTTACACAAACAGTACAGAGGTCTATAGGCGCAGAGCGAGTCGTCTGCTCCTTTGCCCAGGAGTTGCTGTGGCGTCAGAACGACGCCGGGTTCGCAGATTGGCTTATAATGAAAGGATAAGCGGTAGAGACATTTAGAGATCGTTAACGGAGCAGAACAAATGGAAGCCGTTTACAACTCCCTGTAACGCCGAATTAGAGCGCAGCTCTTGGGGAGCGGAAGGCACGAGGGGGGGGCGCGGGCGCGGGTCACGTGAGCCTCGAGGGGGGGCGGAGAAGATTTTCCGCTAGATTTAGCGGGAAAAATTGTCCGCTAAATTTAGCGGGGAAAACTTTTCAGCTAAATTTAGCGGGAACTTGCCCATCATGCACCGCGCAATCACGCCGACGCCGACGCCGCTCAAGCCGGAAACGGGAGCGCCTAAGTGCTGTACACGAAAAAAATATATTCTACAAATTTCCATAAAAGCTTTCTCAACTGACAAACTGTAATAAAGAAATGTTGGGTCTACGGGAATATTGGGCGACTCCTTGATCTCACTGAGTGTAGTTTAGGTGCGGCTTGCGCTTCTTTTAAAATCAATGTTTTTCTTTTTTTTATAAATTGGCAGCTTTGCCGCTGAACATTATGGCACAATATGTTTGGTTTTAGACCAGTGAGATAACTTTAAATATATATATATACTGGAATATTTGATTACATTTATAATTTTATTTTATCATTCTGGGATCGAGAGACAACAGCGCCAAATCGCCAAATCCAGAACTGAGGTAAAAAAATCGTGATTTTTTTTAAATTTATATAAATTATATTTATTTGATTTCAATAATATTTATTTGGCTAAATTTGATATTATTTGATTAAAATTTACTTTCTCTAAGAAATGGTGATTCTTTATTAGTAGATGTATTTTTAAACGTGGCAGTTTGATTGCCAATTCGTCCGATCTCTGAAAACAATACGGAAGGAATTACGATTGTAAATTTAAAGTAGACTAAATAACTGCTTTGTGTTATTGTGGCCACACCATATTAAGAACAAAAGCTTTATTTACTTTTTGTTTTGCGTTACGATTTGTCCTGCCATAGGACATCATATCTGACCAACACAATAAAAGGTAGAAAAAAAAAGCTCAGCGATTTGATTTGTTTCAAAAAGAACCGCCTTTTCATTGTGTTCAGCAGATATCAAGATTTCTCTTTTGAGGATTCTTCAACTTAAATACAATATTCTTCAACTTAAATACCCACCCCCCAAAAAAAGCGTGAAATTAATGATAAATAAAACCATAAACGAAAGTTATCGCGAATATTAGTTTTGCGGAAAATTTTTTGATTTATATCATCGTGGTAAAATAGGTGTGATTAAAATCACGATTTAAATTAAGATTTAAGTCACGATTTATATCATCTTGAGTATGATTTTCCCCCTGTCGAGAACACACTGACAGCGCGGAGCCTTTTGGTTGTGTTTCGTGTAAGGGTGAGTGAATAGACCGACGCGTGGGACACTCGATTTAAGAGTATACAGGGCTCTGGCGCATACGTGCGCAGCACCTGCCACCGGAGGTGACGTCTTACGTACAATGGATTTCGCCTAAGGTGCCGAAAGAAAACGACTCTTCTCCCAAACTGGCAGTTCGCTTGTCAGAACAACATAACGAAAAGAACACAACGTCCTAGACAGATCCCATTCCCAACTGGGCCAAGGAGCCGGTGTTATCCATAAAAGCTTATTCCTTAATTCATGATTCTGGAAAGGCTTAGACATCTGCGAATGCTTCCACGTTTAAAGGCCAAATCCGCTGGGATGTGATCTACAAAAGGTGTGTTCTTGGTTGTTTCGATTGCTCTCTTCAGTGTTATCGAAGTAAAGAAATTACCTACTAAAACTGTAAAATGTGGGTATTTCCTGGCTCTAATTTAGAAGGCCTAAGACATCACAACCGCACTAATTCATTCATTCATTCCTTCATTCAGTAATTCAATAAATATTTATTTCGTCACAGTTCTCACTTACACATAATTTCCTTCATAAATGTGGAGGCCACCTCAACCCAGACGCGGCAGGCATGAGTATCAGTTTAACTCATATAAAGTCCGATATTAGTGTACCATTATATCATCCCTCTATTATTCACTACACATTTCCGTGCTACAACTGCTGTTTGGTTGGTGTCCGTGTTTTCTATGTACATTCCACAATGCGACGATGACAATCACAGAAGTAGAAGTGGCCATATATCATATATGGCCACTTCTTGAGAATCTACAGCCACTCTTTGAGACTTTGTGTTGTGTTGTCCTTTTTCCCCCTCAGTCTCGAGGGTTTTGTCCAAAGGAGCAAAACAGTCCGTCTTGTACAAACCGAACTGTCACGTGAAAATGAGAGGCGCTGGATAGATCCACGATACGGACCCTTTTCATGGAAAACACCACCGAGGCAGTGCTCCAGTCTTTGACGTTTTACATAAAAGAATTAACAGATTAATGTCGATGAAACGTTTAACCACCGAATCTCCGGCTGAACGCCAAAAAAACGAAGAAGCGCGAAATCTGTTCAACATTTCCGAATATTCCTCTAAGCCAAGTTGTCTCCTCCAAGACGTTACATTGTACACTCGAAGGCCCTCACTATGCTTCGTTTCAGCTTGGGTCAGAGCATGCCGATGCTACAAGCGCGAGCATGCTGCCCTGAACAGTTAGCTTGACTGCACGAGAGCGCGTGCTTGGCAGGGACGCTGAAAGCCTGGAGCTCGCGCCTGTAGCATCGGCTGCGTCTGGACCCAAGCTGAAACGAAGTAATAAATCTCCAACTGTGTTGTCCGTGTAGCATTTCTGCTCTCCAGCTCTGGTGACAAAAGCAAGCTCCGCCGGTTTCCAAAGATGGAGGGACCGGAAGTCGCTTGGAACGCAAGCGGCAGTTCATGTTTGTAAACTATAAAAGGGTTTATAGAAGGATGTGAATCAACTAGTAGAAGAAACACAAAATGTTACCCGAGTAATTTGTTTCGTGCAAGTTTTCGAGGCACATCACAGCAGTGCGTTCTTCGTAGTCACTAAATCACTAAATCACTTCGTAGTCACTAAATCACTAAGTCACTAAATAGGCCACACTTGTTAGAACGGGGAACGCTGGCGCCCGGCGTTTGGCTTTCGCATTCGAAATGCCTTCGACGAGTGCAGTGTGGAGACAAAGGCAGTGAGTATAGCTTTAGGTCTACCTGCTGATCGTTCGAACCAGAGATCGGCGTTCTGATGTTCTGGTCTACTCCTCTCTCTCAGTTTCTCGGCGCATATAGACCATTCCAGATATGGTCTTCTGGCCGATGCGCCTTTCAACGTTCGTGTGTGTATGGCGCGTGATTTGTTTCCTTTCCAATCGAGAGCGAATCGGGCGAGTTCTCTGGACTGTGGAAATCGAACGCCGAGTTGTGATTTGTAGACATTGGAATGGTGTACTATAATAGGTGTGCTCTATCACGGTCGAAGTCTTGTTTCATCATCCGAATGCCGCATGACAAAACGCATACGGGTTCAACCCTCGCGGAACACAATGGAGTCTCGATAGACGTATACATACAGCTGTGCTGGCCCGTGACCGCACGCAGCATAATGCATACCTTCGAAGCGAGCAGTATAAACACGCACCGCTGGGCTCGGAATTCCTGCGTGCACTGGGATCGCATATGTGATGTCGCACTGCCGCAACGTAACGGCAACGTCGCCTCAAAGCGGCGGTGCTATGTAAAGATTAGAAGCGCGAGTGGGTCGCTTTTGATTGGTGCTCCCGCTGGCGGTGCGTTCGCGCCGCTGAGGCGTTTGATCAGATGCAGTAAGCTCGGTCTGGTGGCAATCCAGAAAGCGCAAGCTCGAAGACAAAGGCCCTGACGTTTGCTGGAGAAATTTCACGCCGGCCAGGATCGATTGCCAGCTTCGCTTTCACTCTTCGGGATAAAGGCGAGTGCTTTTTGTGACCCGCATGGGAAAGTCACTTTTCCTATCTTTTTATCAGGTTCCCTCAGTAAAGGACAACGTTGGTTAAGGATCATTGATAACTGGATAAAACGAGCCGATCGACAACCACTCTGACCCCGCTCACTTATGGTATCTGTCCTGCATAGCGTGATATGACAACTTAAGTCGACGTGGTTTCCTGCGGGAGGTCTTACGAAAGCGAACGCGGTTAACTAATTAGATAGCGCGAACGATACAAAACCAAATATTAGGAGGAGCAGACTCGCGCAAGTCGCAAGTTCCCGTGCCGCCGTCCAGGTGCCGAAAGAAGTGCGTGAAATTTATGGGTCATAGACTATTTTCCAAATTCAGTCTGGCACATTTTATCCCTACAATCATTTCAGTGAATGGCCTCTGTGACAACCGAATGGCGGACTTCTTGAGGCTGATAAAGGAAGGAGTTGAAGATACTACCCAGAGAGAACATCAGGGCTCTACGCTCGAGATGTCAACACGATGACCGAACCAGATAAAACGGCTGCGGAAGAGTTTATTTCAAAGTGCTGTCCAATCAGTCTCTTGGCGCAAGTTAGGCTCTAATGCCGGCGGAAGTCTAATCAAGGCGCTTATGGATCGCCGCTTTTTGCTTGTCAGTTGTCCTGTTCACACCATCCAAACTGAAACAAATCAAGAAAGAACTATGAAGTGATCGAATAACCCGTTCTCATCTGCCACTGACGTGCGAAAGTGACGGTGCCCGTTAAAATCCGGTTTTATTACCGCCAATATGTGTCGAAAGTGAAATTTGTTTTAATTCATTAGATGGCATTGAGTTTTTAAAAGGATCTATCACCACGGTTCATTCGGAGTGGTTTTGGAGCACTTCTTTGGCGTGGAGCGCGCGTTCGCATCTACCGCACTAAAGGCACGAGCATGCATGGGAGCGCTTTTGGATCGCTCCAAATCCACCAAGGGAATTCCACATGAGAGTACCTGTATATATGCTCCGTTATTTTGTTGCTCTAGTGATATTCAAGTCATGGAAAGCGGTTGCAACTTAATGGCGGACTCAACCTGCGCGGATTGGTTGTCCCACATGTGCGTTATCGTGTGAAGAGGAGGATAGAGACTGGAGAGGCCGAGGGAAGGCAGGAGTCGATTGCTTGCTGACGATCGACGCTTTCGACTCTTCCACGCAGCTCGCGTTGCGAACGTGGCCCAGGAACCTGGTGACCCCTAGTGAGCCATCGGAGACACTCTAAAATCTCGACAACCTACTGAGAGTGACAGGTGGGGAAAGAGAAGACGGGGATAGTTGTCGCTACTTTCGGTTTCATGTCAGCATGGAGCTTTGTCTCACATTGTAAATTACGCAGCTCTCGACGTGCTGTTATAAATGAACGGATTCGCGCTTCGGCGCGTTGTTTTGCACCTGCACGTGGCAAACTCTGTCTTCTGTGATCGAGTGCGTAAAAGCACCGAGTTTTCATCGCGTTGATCTTCCCACCCTCATTACCGCCGTCATTAGTTTCGGGACTTAGAGCCCACAGTTCACGCTAACGACACCACTACCCGCATTTCTCTATAGACACTGACATAGCCTCCTATATAGTGACAAACCCTGGCAGATGGCCACGAGAAGCGGCCGCCGAAATGGAAAAGGCGTAGCGGCAGACAACGGATGAGAGGAGAGCCACGTGACTGGCGTCTCGCTGCGGCGAAACGCCGAAACACACCACTCCCGAGCGAACAAACGTGTTTTGGGTCCTCGCGCGCTGCAAAATATGTGCGCTGACGTCCAGGTTCCCCGAGAAATGGTTCTTTGATGCTCTGTGCATACCAGATTCTCGCGCTCCAAATCTGCGACCGGGCACTCTATGGCTCCGTCGTCGAACTGCCAGGCTTTGTGAGTATAGAGGAGGCTAGGACACTATCGGAGTGGGAACGGCAGGGATGCCCTTCAGTTGTTCCGCCTCCAGTGCTTGCTTGTCCATAACAGTTGGACGTCTCGTGAGCCTAGAGCATGCATGCACGGTCAAAGCAGGACGGAAGGCAACAAGCACGTGCTTGGCCTGCCATTATCGTCCCGCTCGCGACTACATAGAGAGCTTTTCGTTTGAACAGCTCTATGACTGTCAGAAGTACACTCAGGAGCCCTATGTAGTCTGTTGCAGGTAGTGGCGTTCCAACTTGTTTTCCAGTGGGGGGGGGGGGGGAACCAGACCTCCCCCCCCGGGGGTGGTGCCCTTGGTATCCCTTGGAAGCCGCCGGACAGTGTTTGCCCTGCCCAGTGGCAGCTGTTCCGGGGGCGCAAAACACATGCCCTGCACCCCCCTCCCCCCCCCCCTCTGAGGACTGGGTTGGGCAAGCGCCTCCCTGCCCCCGCGGTTGGTACGCCCATGGTTGCAGGTTTAGAACAGCGGGACAAGCCCATCCCAAAAATATCTCTGCTCGCTATGATTGGCAGTTTCCTCCTCTCCATCTCGCCTCCTCGCCAGCGTTGGCTTTGCTATAAAGTGTAAAGAGAAGAGGGCCTTGTGTGGGAGGAGCATCTCTTGCCATTGTAAACCTGCAACAGACTATAGGTGTAAGGTATCTTGGGGAGTTTCTCTTTCACGAATCGACAAACGCGACAATGCTCGAAGTGCGCGTATATGGGCATGCAGTCCTGCAGAAGCAAATGGATCCGGCGCAGCACCGTGACTGGGCCGTAAAGATGCCCTTTTCGTCCGCATACAGCTGTCACTCTTGGCACGTGTCTCGCACGTTCGCTCCAAAACCAGCGCAGCTGTATACACTGTCGGTACTAGTGTCGGAGCACCGTGTGTTGAGTGAATACAGGGCGGAAGGAAGGTTGCGGTAACCCATGCCCCGCGAATGCATTCAACGTTATTTCAGACTTCTGCGTTGTTTTGAAATATTTCATGCATAGAGACACAAGGCTGAAAAACCTGCGTACTGAATCATCTCATCCGCTATATAGTCTGGAACTTTGGGATGACGTGTTTGCGCACTGCTGCCAAACGCTCCTATTAGTCAGAACCCGAGCCGCCTCTCATTCTGCACAACGCTATGTAGACACACTGAGCAGCCTAAAAACAGCAGGACGTGGCGAGATGGTCTAGTTGCCGCTGCACAGCCAATCAGATCGTGGCATTAGTTGATAAGAGCTGCGAAGATCCAATCACGATGCAAAAGAGCCTGAACACTATCACCCTGGATTTCTTAAGTTTTATTGCCGCCCTGCGGACGCCCAGCTACAGTCGCCGACAACTTAAAGAACGCAGGGTGTGGTGAGTAGTGCATGAGCATGTATATGATTATCGTTTCGATATCAATCAGATTGCGGCTATAGAGAGCTTCAGTAGATGGTTCCGATACCTCAGACAACAAACAGAGAGTTTCAGGAACTGTTTTTGCGCATCCATGTATACGGTATACGATGGGCCCTCCTCCGGTACGAACTGCGCATGCGCTACCACAGAAGACTCCCATATGCGCAGTTCGTATACCGGAGGGCCCATTGTATACCGTATCGGGTGTGCAAGAACGGTTCCCTAAACCTCTCTAACGGTACCCGATGACGATACGGTTCAGGCGCAAAGGCTTCGACGGAGTACCGGGTACCGTTATGGGAGTCGTCGGAGCGATCTACTAAAACTCTCTATTAGAAGATGAGAACTCGCGATAAACGTATCGCGAAGCGAGAAATGTGAACGTAACAAGACACGTCATGTGCTTCTTTAGATGTCAATGAATGTAGTTGGCGAGCACATTTTTGTTGCTGTTGTTGTTGTTGTGAGGCAACAAAACGAAGAATAAAAAACGCCATGTTAAAACTGAGTAAATAACAAAGGACAAAAAAGGAATACTTTGTCAACGTCAAATTCTCTAGAAAAAAGAAACAAACCAAAAATCTATAAGCCCTCGATCGCTTCAAGAGGCTCTCTCGACTCTAAAAATAAATACCGGGCAGAACAAGCAACTTCGAGATCGATGAGTTTTAGGAGACAGGACAATGCGCGCGACCCTACCGCTCCAATTCAGCATAACGCGAAGAAAAAAAACGCAAACGCTGCGTACCCTTTGAACCAACCTAAAAGACGAAGGAAGCGCGCGACAGCTTACTACAGGAAGAGTTTGTACTCTGGCGCTACCTTATCACGCCGCGGCGCTCTGATTGGCTCCCTGGTCAAACGTCATGCTCACTGTCACGGCGCAGACAGTTTTCTTTTCTACGTCTCTCGAACATATTATTAGCCTCGTGATTGGCTGCTCCAGGTTTCTTAGAATACATAGCATCCTCCCTTCTCCTCACGGTGGACAAAGGTGGCAGCGTCTGAACGAGGCCACAAAGGAGTGCTGAAATTTCGCTCGGACTTCGCGCATCTCCCGGCAGGTGCACTTCGATTTAGGGCAGTGGCGGATCCAAGGGGGGGGGGGGGGGCGACGGGGGCAGCCGCCCCTCCCAAACGAAGTCGACCCCCCTCCCCCCTTCTCGGAGGGCAATTTGACATGGGTGGACCCGCCCGGTGCACAAGAAAGAATGGGTCCGCCCCCCCCCCCCCCCCCAAAACGGAGTACTGGATCCGCCCCTGATTTGGGCCCCTGATTTAGGGGCCCCCGAGTGCGGGAATGAAGGCGGGTCTTCGAGCCCTTCTAGTTCGTTTAACCTTAAGTCAGGACGCAGTTAACGCTACGAGCTGATGTGACCAATCAGAGAGCTTCAAAATCGCATTATATTATTGTACGTCATGTTTTTGTACAGTTTCTATCCCCTTGAACTAATCGTAAACAGAGAAGGCCTAGTGACTTTAGCTTCTGACGCTGCTCAATCGTAGCGACGGCTGCGTCTAGACCAGAGTCGAAACAAAGTATAGTGCTGTTGCGCATCTCACCGGCGTTTGCCAGAAATGCGAGCAAACCTTCGATCGACACACTTGTTCCATAACGAGGCAACGCTGTTCACTCTCTCTTCTACCATCGTACTCCTACCTTCCCTTTTCCTGTTTCTAAAATTCTCCTCAACGCTGAACGTGCACAAGGTTTGTTCTAAAAAGAAAAAAAGAAACAGCTGGTAACCTTGACGCGAACCGATACGTCATCTAATCGAGCGGAGTAGCGTTTTTATTTCGACCGACCCCCGCCATCTGTTCCGCATGAACGCAGAGCAAATTTATACCCGACAGAAGCTTCGTCGGCGTCATCTACAAACCCGTTTTTTCTTCCGTCAGCTCGATAGCGAGGCGCCCTCCGTACGCGACGAATGGACCAATCGAAGACCCTCCTCGCGTCTCGCGAGCTAGCCACGTCCCGTTCTCCCAATGCCATTCGAAGACAGCACCCGCTCTTTTTCCGCCCCACAAGCGTACATCTAAGTGGAATCACGCGGCCCCCGCGTACACCTTCCGTGAGGGCGACGGCTCCGATTGGACCCCGTGGCGCGTAGCCTCCACTCCACTGTCGCCATCTGGTGGTGAGTCGTGCGTCGTGGAAACGCACCGCGGTATACGCCAGAGCGTGATGTGAAAGCATAGTAGATCTTACGCGGTGCCATTGTTTCCGTGCGGTGACATTCCTGTTCGAAATGACGGAGACAGGAAGGAAAAAGCGTAAAGAAAAAAGCGAAAAATAAAGAAGAAGGAAAAGACCAGCGATCAGTCAGGCGCGCAGTACGCTCCACGGCGCGTCTCCGGCTGCAGTTGATTCCGATCCAGGAAACGGGACTGTGTGGGTGTGTGCGCGTATATGCCTGCGCGAAAGCAAAACATCGTCGACGAGGGAGCGTTTTCTTTTTGAAAGTTTCGAGCTGTTTCAAGCGACGCCTGCGCAATAACAAGGAAGCCTGGTCGACCAAAGAAGGGTGAATAGTCAGCCTCTGTAGTAGCATGTTATCCACTCTGGAACTGAAGTCCGCGCGACTCGTTTCTATGGTGCTCCGAGAGCACCATGGAAAGCAGTTGTGTGCTCTCGAAGACTAATGTTTATGCCGCTATGGTAGCGCTGTAATGGCCACAGCGCCATTTTTTTTTTTTTGAGGGGGGGAGGGGGCACGTGGTGTTTACACTTGATGTGGGCAAAGGCGGACTTGTTTGCAACCAGCGTGTCCGTCTGTGTACCGTGCGTAACTTCGCGAATGACTCGGCACAAAGCTGAAATTTGCTAAAAACAAATATGTGACCTGTAAAAAAAAAATCCGGTTGTGTGTATGTTTATACAGCCTAGAACTTGGTCTGCCTCAACGGGCGACGAGTCTCCCAGCTGTGAATGAGAAATTTAGCCAGTGCAGCACAACCGCTCGCCCGGGGTCTTTAACGATGCATCACGCAGTAGTGATACACGACCGCACGCCGGTATCGATGCTCATCCAGATCGAAACGGGCAGGGGTGGAGATTGAACCCAGGATCCCTGGGTTCTGCAGCGTGAGCTTTCACTCCACGTGCTCCGAGCTGGTGTGCGCTAGCCCACTCGGCCACTGATCCCCCCTGCACTAAAACCTTCACCTGTATTTTTTTAATATTTTGTTATTACTGAGTGTACCAGTTTTTAACCTATTTTTAGATTAATAAAGTTGGCATGGAACCCCAGTAAATAAATCTAGATCAGATAGGTAGCCTGATTTCGATTATGTAACATACGGCTCGTACGAAAATTGTAAAAATTTCACTTCAAAAATTTGTTTCCGAAAATTGAAAAAAATAAACAATTAGTGGCATTTTTGTTTTCTGTTTCTACGGTGCAGAAACTGGGAAGTAACTTCAATTCTTGGATATTTTCCAAAACGAAAATTCAGACATGGCGAGTCCGAAACATCATATGGAGGCACAAATCCTGATGACATGACAATTTTATAAAATTTTAAAGACGCGCCTATTACCCAAAGAAAATTGCTAGTTCACCACGCTGCTATAGATCGCAGGTCCGGCTAGCGCGCTATCGTAACTTCGGAGAGCTAAAGGCCCTATGATATTATACACTATCGGCATAGACTTATAAAGAAGCTAGTAAAAAGTTAGTAACTGCAGCAGTTACCACTTTTTTCCTGAATATTACTACCTTTTTACCAACTATTTGCTACCCCAAACGCGCGACAGGTACTAAAGAGTTAATAAGTGGCGCAGTTAGCACTTTTCTCTGACAGTTACTACATTTTTACTAGCTATTTACTCCCTCAAACGCGCGAGAGGTGGTAACTGAATCGCTATGCGGGAAGCGAGAACATGGCTGCTGGGAACGTACAGGGACGCTGCTGTATAGACTGTCGCAAATAATTACTGTGTGTACCGTTACTTCTTAGTGACGAGATGCATTCCTCGAAATATTTAGTAACAATATTGGGGAACAATACTGGTGCGAAAGCAGCACCATATTTGCAGCATCCTTCGCAGACGAGGTGCCCTGGTCACTGACCAACCGACTTCTTTCAAATTATCAGTGTAAAGGACGCATAAGTAGCCTTTGCGCGCAGCTTGATTGGTTTAGCATGTCGCCGCGTGGGTGTTATGCGTGTGTGTCATCTGTGCTCTAATTCCTTGTCTGTGTTAAATGTATACTGCGTGTGCAAGTGTGCATGTAAGCAGCGTGGGAAAAAAATCATATCCCAGCGATAATATTTTTTTGCCAATTTTGAATTAGACGTTGATTAGCACCTCGGTCTTATGAGAGTTAGTGCCAGCTATAGCTAAAGGTAGTGAAGGATACTAGGTAGGTTAGTAACCGTTACTAGGTCTTCACCTGTTAACGTTACCTACGGTTACTCAGGTACCTAGTCAACATATGCGACAAGCAGTTACTGGCTTTTACTCAATAAATACTACTAGAATTTGTTTTTGTTTTTTTTTTCAGCGTGTTCTATTTTTTTTGGGGGGGCGCCGCCATTTTGGGGTTTAGCTCAGAGCGGGAGCAAATTGGTGATTGTCGCGACTTGAAAATTTATGAAAAATTGCTACGCAATTGTTTTGCATACGTGAAACGTTCTAACATCACAAGCGTTCAGCGATACTCTGAGTTTCCAAACGCCGGACGCCTGCGTTCACGGCGCTGTTCATCAGATAGTTTAACGGCAACCATATGTACACCTCATAGTTTCTTCCTTCTGAATGAGACGATTCTACCGCTAACCGGGCTGATAAACACCACCAATCTTCCAGAGCCTTCTTCCGCACTCTCGAGCTCATCTCTCTCAGTGCGCGCAGGTGGTCAAGCTCCTCCTCGCCCACCCCTCTGGTCACATGACCTCCCCGTTAACCAATCAGCGTCAAACACCTCACTCCTCCTCTCCCACCCGATGAACCAATCAGGGTCGAGCCCCGCGGCCACGTGTTTTATCTGGGCTTCACAAAATAACGAACACGTAGCCCAAAGAACGTTACACGTTAAATTCGGCTTCGTGACCATTCGATGTAAGTTGTCAGGAAGCTTGAGTGGCATCGTTTGGTTTTGTCACAGGCTGGTTAATATGTTCTCCAGGTCGTAACATCAGAACTGACCAGTAAAAAGCGGCGACCCATAAGCCTCTTGATTCAATTTCCGCCATCAAAAGGCTTTGGAGCCTAACTTCTGCCAAGAGATTGATTGGACCAAACTCGAAATAAATGCTTACGAAACAGTTGTATCTAATTCGTGCGTCGAGTTGTACCAATGTACTACGCGCCAGTACCTCTTCAACTTATTCCTTCATATTAAAGTCACTGGATCCTGGGAAAGTAGCGCCATTGCCTTCCCTACCTGCTAGCCGGACACAAACGGATACTAACATACAGACGACCCAAACCTCGCAAAGCGATTGGCTAATCGGTCTATGTTGCCATGGAAATCGCCATCTTGGTCCATTTAAATCTTCGAAGCTTCCAGAGGGTCGTTCTAAACCAGTCGCGCCAAGATCACCATGGAGCAGCATCGTACTGGAAGCGTTCCTCGCCAATATAAGCGTCTTTGGCACTGTGTATGCAATCAACTTATTAATCATGCCCATCTCCATGGATCTCTTACAATTATATTGTTCTTCTTGCGTATTTCAAGACAGAAAACCTATTTTTCAGTGCCTCCAAGAACCGACACAGCATCTGGTGGTGGTACGAAGGTGTACGCTTGTTTCGCCGGTGTGTGGTTAGCAAAATCTCGGTATACAAAAAACGACTCCATAAAGCTACCCGTCACCAGCGAATCTAGATCGGCTCACCAAGAACGGAGGGGTCAAAGAGAAATTGCTCATTTCACGGACCAAGATGGCGACCACACGGGGAGCTTGGCGTTACTTTCCCAGGATCCAGTGACTTACTTCATATCAGCCTCGGAGTCAGCCATTAGTTAATCACAGGTGATACCCTGATACGATGATAGTGGTCAAAGTTTCCAGACTGAATAACGAATAGGGTTCATTATGAGGAGATCAAACAATCGTTTTTCGTCTGTCACTGACGTACGAAAGTGACGGTGAGCGATGAAAAACAGTTTCACGACCGACATCAGTTTGTCGAAAGTGACGCTGCTTTTTAAACCACCAGATGGCACTGGATTTAGAAATTAGGTTATAGGTGAGTTGGAGCTTTCCGACTGAGATGTCGTTTCATGGGAGACGATGAGGATGTTCGCTGGCCTTTGGAGTAGGCTCAGCAGAATGCTTTGATTATGGGCCTTTCCCAGTCGCCAGAGTACGGCCACCATAACTGACCCTCCAGTTGTCTCATCGAGACGCTTCGGCCACTGAAATCGGTAATGACGAATTCACACGAAGACCCTGCCGGGGACGAGAACACTCCGATTGTCCGAGAGGTCAATGAGCTACCGCGCGTCAACAACAATGGAACGAAGCGAATGAACTGGAAGGAAAACAAAACGTGAAGGTCAGTGATGGCTGCGCCCGTGCATATAGCTGCATGCTGAAAACCCTCATATACAAGAGCTCGAGCATAGTCACTTTTCAAAGCTCACGCACTCTTGCCCGTGCCTTTCTCTGCCCTCAGGCATGTATGAGAGGGATTATACCTATCTACGTCTACAAGTCTTCTTGATTCGTGCAAACATAGCGCACCTAAGTCAGAGAGTACCGCTGTACGACTCAGCAAGATCAAGTATGCCGTCCGGACATCAGTCGGATACGCCCCCATTACGTCAGCGTTCCGAGGTACATCAAACGACACTGAGTAATGAGAACGGATTGATAAAGTGTAATGGCTGTGCAGTAATTGTAAAGAGACCTGCCGCTTATCTGTCCGCGCTGCACGCATGGCAACCCAAGTCTCGTACAGTGCACTTTGCGAGTAATCGTTGCTGACGATCGTTAACGACGTATATGAACGGAGAATAAAAACAGTTACGACATGACCGCGGACTCACGTCGCTCGCATTTTTTCCAGTCCGGGGTTCGTAGCCTCAATCAAAACGATCGATGCGCCAGAATTGCACTGCGTACGGACACTCGGTCGGTGCACACTGGCGCCCACATCCATTAAAGTTTCGACATGAATCTTTACGAGCGCTCGATAGTGAGAGTGGTTTGTTTAATTTTATGTGACGCCAAGTAATATTTGAATTTCGCAAGCGTTGACAAGAGTTCGCAATTACTTTTTTTTATCTCTCTCCTTTTTTATTTTAAATGTTTTGACTTCTTCGGTGTTGGGCAGATAGCTAAGCAAAATTTTCGCAGCGTGCCCCTGTAAAATGACTTTTTCGAAACGCTGCGGCAAATTAGGGAAATTTACTCAGTGGAGTCGGAGCCTTTTAAAGTGGTTGGTATCATGTTGCGCGTGCAAGCGCGCGCTCGCATCAACCGCGCTAAAGGCGCGAGCATGAAACGCTTTTGGACCGCTCTGCATGCACCAAGAGGACGGACCCTTTCTGCGTCTCGCCGTGCCCTGCTTGCCATGGCCATCATTTTCAGAGAGGCGCCGCCGCCTCGCCACGACCAGCATATTCAGCGTCTATTCTTGTTAGTGTTTCGTCGTTTTGACAAAAATTGAAATGCCCCTTTTTTTTTCGTATTTCGCAGACAATTTTTTAGAAGGTGCTCATTACTTGAATGAGGACTATTCCCTATAAGTGGGATTCTGTGTTTACGGAGTTTAGTTGTCACCAAATTCAAAAGGTGGTTTTCAAAGTTTTCTTCTTTTTATTTTTTGCACTGATTGTCACCAAATTCAAAAAATAATTTTCCAAAGTTTCTCTTCTTTTTTTTTGCACTGATCTGTTGTGTTTTTTTTTTTCCTAGATTTCCAATTTACCGAAATTTTAGTTTAGTGTTACTGTTTCCACATTTTCCAGAATTAAAAATAAAAGTATAAAATATCCAGACACAAACATACATTAAATTCATATGGAACCAACCTGTGTTATATGATGTGTCCGCAGCTGCATTTGGCATTGGGGCCCTTCCATTCTCGATACTATAACTGCCCACGACACATCTTGCAAGAAACGTTGCTCCCATTAACATCGATCCGTCGAAATAACTAAGCACCTGGACGTAGCAGTCCTTGGTAATCGCCAGCTGCCCTGCCCCGTTCTATGAAATCGGCTAGTTCATAGCTTTCACTCTCATTAAAACACACATAGAACATAGCATGAACATAGCTTTATTTTTCATTTCAACAGTACAAAAATGCAGATAACGAGCCGGTATAAGCCTCAAGGGCTTGTGATACCTAGCTCGGCAGGTGGCGAAAACACAGTGTAATTCAACATAAAAAAGGTCTATTTACCCCAAAAAAAAACACATTCAGAAAAATACTGACAAGGAATACACACATATGTATACACACCAATATATATATAGGACATACTCGTTACTTAGCACGTAATACAGGAGCTCGGAAAATGTCAAATCACTGATCTAGATTTCGGAGTGCTTTTTTAAGTTTATTTTTAGATTTTATAGAAAACAATGATTCTGATAGGTTGTTGAAAATATGAAGGTATATAATACATTCCGAGTACGCTCACCGTATTTTGTTCTAAATCGCGGTACATCAAAACGAAGTGAAGGTCTCATAGGTCGCGGCTGCAGATATGGAGCTTTAAACATAGAATTCCAGAAGTGCCGGAGAACGACTGTTTCCTTAAAAGCCCCTCAAAAGACGGTAGTTGAAGTTCACGAAATATACATGTATCAAGTAAGATATCTGGCTTATCAAACGCAACACTTTTCAAAATACCTTTTAATAAAGAATTTGCCCTGGCGCGCCAAAAAAGGGAGCAACCAGAAAAAAATTGTTATACCGTAACGTAAATAACTGTATGCCAAAGCTTGTGTTATCATCTTTCTAACAGAAAAGGGCAAGAACATTTTGACATTGTAAAGACAACAGGACACGAGCCTTCCCGTACGAAAATGTCAGATATGGCCCTGATATATCTTATATACGTCCTGATATGATAATATAAGTAGTCAGATAGGGAATATATGGGAGCAAATACGCCCCGATATCGCCATATAGGCGGGCTAATACTGCCAGATGCGGCCGTATAAGTGCGTAAATACGGCCTTATTTCGCGATATACGCGTGCAAATATTGCCCCTGATAATGATATATGGGCCCGTTTCGGTCGTGCAAGCAATAAGTCATATGTACTCGCCAAGACAAGTTGATTGATCTATATTGCATGAGTCTCAAATAATTGGTTAATTATTGTTAACATCGTTAAAGTGAAGTTATTCCAGGTATTTGGACCATTTAACCAATTGCACATTTTGAAGATTGAAAGACAAATGAAATTTGGTTGTAATGTTTGACGTGTGACATTATGACGAAGTGCATCAGATCGGAAAGCAAGTTAATCAAATAATGGATTTGAGATCGCAGCTCATAGGCGCCCGTTTCCGAGTTAAGCGGTGTCGGCGTCGCCATCAAGTTACCACCCCGCTAAATTTAGCGAGAATTGAATTGGTACTTATCATCATTGACGTCAATTTCCCGCTAAATCTAGCAGTGAAACTAATTTTGTTCGTGTTTCCCCGCTAAATTGAGCGGGGAAGCACGAACACATGCCTTACTGAAGATGCAAGACGCTACTTCGTCGTCCCGAATCCTTTCCCTTCCGAACGCCTGCGAAGCCGTTGCGCCCTACGCAGCATCTTTCAAAAACCTTTCTCGCAGCATCATAACCATCCGCTTGCGGCGTCTGCGATTCATCGTGTGTTGAAAGTGGTGTCTTTTATGTGCAACTCTTTCGTAAAAATATTTGAAATTTAAAAACGCGAACCTAAGAGTGTACTCGTAATTTTAAATTTATTGGTAAAAAAACTATATATACACATTTATTTATTTATTTATTTACTTGTGGACATCGTGCGCAAAAAAAAATAGTCGCGCTCATTTCTTTATTTTAAATTATGATCTGGGTTATACGGCGTAAAACATAGTATCTTCAAACTCGCATCATTTTCGGTCACTTTCGAGCTAGACAGTTTGGAAGTTCAGAAGTTGGACGTCGAGACTCTATGTTCACTCGGTATTGACAGCAGGGTAGACGCTATGCATGTTTTAGGCCAATCGTGTCTCCGGTTAGGGTCACGTGACTACAGTCTAGAAGCTGGTGATGAAGCAGAACACAGCACCTGCCTGGAGCCCAAGGCCACACGTAGCATTCACTGCACTATCAGCCTTGGGTACAAGTGACAAATCCGCACGTTGATTCCCCATAAGATAAGACCTTTGTGCACTCCCGTTTTGGCCTGTCCTTCTCTACTTTCTCTCTCTCCCTAAGCTGAAAGCGTGATAGATTGTGCGTGGTCACGTGGTTTTACGGAAGCGGATCCATGCAGTTAGGCATATCTGCGCCCGCGTGGGTGCTGCGAATTCTGCTTCTGCAAGCGATTTCAAAGAAGCCCAATAATTTTTTGTGATGCGTTCAGTGCTCGTTTTTAAAAGTGACAGGTTGTGCTACATCGTGTTGATTCTTCACGGACACCTTCCTTCTCGTTTTTGTGTTTGGTGGTGATTCCGTCGTGGCCGTGTCGACATCTATCTGGGATTACCTTTCAAGTCCCGTCTCGTCAACGTAAGTGCGCTGCAACCTACTTCGCGACAATGGATCGTTTCCCTAAAGGAATTGCTCTTCTAGATTATTTCTAGAATTAGGCTGTGTCTATCTCCTGGCAGCCGGGAGAATAATTGTGCAGAATGTTTCGGCATTGGTGCGATTGCTACAAGCAGAAAGTTCCGATATGCCGCCGACAAAGTTTTGACGTGTGCCGGAAGACAACAACAAAGAATCTTAGTTGCGCGTTCTAAAATTTGACGCGCGGCTTTACTGAAGTCGCTTGTAAAAAGATTGTTACGATTTTGCGAAATACTGGTAAACAACGCTAGGTTACCGTCATAGTCCAAACCCTGAGATAAGGATAAATCAAATAACGTACAACTCTCATTGACTCAGGGTTTCATATTATGATGTTTCCTAACCGGCTTGCCTACATACGCTTGCTCCTTGCAAGGTTACCGTCTCGCAGACGGCACAAACCGATCCCCTGACGGCCGGGCTCGCGGCGCGACAATCGCTCGAAGCGGGGAAACGGCGTTATGTAACGAAAGACAAAGGACATCTACACCACGAATGGGCAAAAGCCGATGCATAGGCGTGCGCGAACGTAAACAACGGTAGAAAAGTGGAGTTGCTCGCCGCTATGAGATGCGTGCCGCAAACTCGGTAATCCGCGGGCGTATCCCTCTCCTGCCGCTCATACTTTCTCTAACTTGAGGGACACTGTCTCGCGGTTCATGCCGACGAAACGATCGGACGATCGTCGCTACAGCCGAGCGCGGCACAGTTTACCATTGCTCTCGCTATGCAGGGTCGAAGGAATCAACCACCAGCATGGTGTCAACACCAACATGGTGGATACCGGTGTTCGATGTCATGATGTGACGTACGTGCAATGCCTAAATACCGGGTGTTATTTTTGTTTTTTTATTCTTGCAGATTTGTTTTAGAAGAAGCCGTGAAAACTACACTTATGCGGTTTGTGCGAGTGAGTTATACGCCCAGGAGGACAATCGTAGTTTTCTAATCTGCGATAAGTCGACTAATTAATTAAAATTCACTAATTTACTTTTAATTAGTGGAAATAGACATATGGTTTCAATTATAAACTTGCTGAGCGTCGTCCAAAACCCGTAAATCAGTAATTTTAGAAAGACTTAGAGCGCGTGTGAAGCGCAGTAGTGCGCTGAAGTTACCACTCGTGGACCAGGTACAAGGCTGTGGCTAGATAAGAGGCGGAAAAATTGCGCGGGCGCCTGACTGACACCACTAGCTTTGTACCTGCTCCACGAGTGGTAACTTTCTCACGCGCTGAAAGTCTTTCTGAAAATGACTGATTTAAGGATTTTGGACGACGTTCAGCAAGTTTCTAATTGGGACCATATGTCATTTTCACTAATTTTAGAGAAACAAGTGGTGAATTTCAAATCATTAGCCGACTTATTGCAAAAGATTAGCCACCCACATAATGTCCCCCTGGGCGTATAACTCACTCGCACAAACCGCATACGTGTAGGTTTCATGGCTTTTTTAAAACAAGTCTACAAGAATAAAAAAACCTGTATATCAGGGTTATCAGGGTCCTGATATCTCTATAACAAGACCCTGATACGGTTATATAAAAAATTGGGCAAGATCTGGCTTAATAAGGCTTATATAAACTGATTTACTTGATATCGCCAGATCTGCCCAATTTTTGATATAACCGTATCTATTTTTTATATAAGTTCAGATATGCCATTTTCGTAAGGGTTTGCTTCCTTCTGAAAAAGCACAAATAGTATGCTCCAAACTGAAAATTGGATCAAAGGCTCTTGTCGTGGTCCAGAAATGCAATGGCCCGTTGTTCTGAACGAATTTCGATGAGATAAATGCTAAACTCCCTTTCGGCAATAATACAAGATTTCAAAGGAAACTCAAGTGGTCTCTCCTCAGAGAGCTTCGACCCTTTACTTTCACGTAACTTACTAATAAACCAGTGCTTCTTTTTTTTTTTTTTTGCAATAGTAATTTTGGAATTCCGAGCTTTTCGGATAAATCCAAATTGACTAGAATTTTATCGGCGAGTGTTTTTCCGAGATTTATTTATTTATACGAAACTGCGGATCCCTACCAATGAATAAGGCGCGCGGTCAGGAGTACTTACAGTGAGATCGCGAGGCCTGGTTCCAGGAGCTGTTCTCATGGCTAGTTAATTTAAATCATCCATTTTGATGGCTGGGCACTTGATCCATTATTCTACCGATTAACCGATTATTGCCTGAATCCCGATTAATCTTTCTTTTAGCCGGTTAATCTGTTAATTTTCAACAAAGCAACAAAGAAGCAAATAATCGAGCCTTTCATTACGCAGACGTAGACGAGAACACCTGTGCGAAGGCAAACTTTAAGTGAAATTTTGACCGAAATTAAACTGTGGGGGCGACATTTGTAACTCCAAACAGGTGGCGAAGGTTATACGTGTCCCGGGCGATTTGACGCCGCGCGAGCGTCCGTTTAACGCAGCAGAGACTTTTGCGAACAGTCCAAAGAGTTGGCTGTTGCCGGAGAGTATCAACGAAACGGTTTGCTTTTGCGGCTGAAGTAATAATTGGTGAGTGCGGATGTCTTTTCACAGTCCTCAACTACATCTCAAGGTTGATTCAAAATACGAAATTGTGAATTTCGCCGTTTATCTATATTTAGCGAAAACAAAAACAAAATCAAAAGGGTGACTTTAAAAAAGAATATTAGTATGCGTGGGAATCAACGAAACCGATTAATCGATTAAATAATCGATTAAAAGGGTGGCGATTAATCAGGTTGAAATTTTTAATCGACGTCCAGCCATATTTATTTTTAGTTCGTCCCCGCGTTGCCCGTTATAGACTTAACGTTTAAAGGGGTACTGAAACAAAAATTGAAATTTTCAAATTTCGTTCGGAAATGGGTCAAGCATGACGTGTAATAACCGTAATTCATAATCGCACGTTTGTATTTTGAACGATTGGCTATATTTTTCGTTCCAAACGGTGCACTCGAGCGAGCGCTCGAAGAGAAGCGAACGGAGGGCGCGATGCGTCATGGGATATCCGGCGCAAACAAAAACAGAAAGAAAAGTTTCCCCGCATTCGTGACGTAGCAAGGCTGGCGGGATTATGAGCTTTGCCCTTGGTGGCGTTGTCAGCGTTGTGGTGGTGTCAATAGCGTCAGCGCGTTACAACCGAGCCGTTCGAAGTGCCCGTGGGGTGACGAGCGTGTGGCTGGCCCAAGAAGCACGTAGCTTCCACAGCACTGTCAGCTTAGGGCTGAACGGGGTGGGGAAAGCAACTTTGTCCGAGTTTTGAGCGACTGGCTAATCTTCTAGGGGAGAATGGCTGCATCCGGCTGCACAAACGAGGGTCCGAGAAAGAGGAGAGTCCACCCTTTCCGTCTTCTTGGACTGTTTGGTTCAATGCGCGATTTGTGAGTTGAGGAGGAAAGCTAAGAAGGAAAATGTTGAAATGCCAAAGAGCGGCGCTGCGCCAGAGGAATCTGCTACGTCACGACTACGTAGCAGATTCCACAACGTTGCTAGACTACCTCCCAAATAGGCTCCGCATGCATCCACCAGGTGCACATTGGAAGATCGTTTATTTAGCTTTAAAATTAGTTTTCTTGTGCCTTTCAACGGAAGACTGGTGTTTTTGAGGTTAGGGTGCAACATGCAACACATTCAAGCTAGAAAATGAGCGCTGAAATTTCGTTTCCCTACCCCTTTAAAATGTGTTTGTTTCTTTTCTGTCCCACTCTTCCTTTTTTATGTTTTAGTGCTGGAGAATTTTTAAGGTTATCTGATTGTTTGTAGGCACAACGAGAACCTAATGTGGGCCGTGTCAGCTATATAATGTATATATCGAGCAAAAGCGGCAAACCTTTTCTCTCAACATATATTCGTCGAAAAACAGTTTTCGTACATGTCCAGAAAGACTAATTTCTAAAAGGCGATTCATAATTTATGTACCCTATAGTCCCCTGACAGCTTACGAAAATGCAGTGTAAGGCCAATTATGGTCACTCTTTTGCTTCTGGGGTAGGTTTCTTCTCGCTCTTGCCGTCTAATGCCACAATTTCATTGGTTCAGGAACGATAACAAGTAGCACGAGATTCGCTCACTGATCTCTATTGCGATAGGCTGGATCGCGGATCGTACCTTGTGTTGCTGGGATCGAGCAGGTACCACCGCAAGCCACCGCTTGACACCAGCTAATGCGTGGGATTCTATGGGAGAAACGGGGAAAAAACGGAATTTTATTACCTCAGTAGGCAGTTCTTGACGATAAAAGTTTTGTCATGCTTTCCGGGAATGAGATTTAATCCTTACTGGTATACTAGTTTCCATAAAACTAAACTAATGAAGAAACTAATGCTAGGAGGCAGGGAAAAATCATGTCGACGGCCTAACTAACAATGGGCTGAATCATCACGGAACAGGTGAACTTGCAAGTTTTGTGCTCACTGTTCGGTTTTCGAGGACACCAACGTTTTGTGAACATTGCCGACCGGGAAACTCTCCCTGTAGTGGCGCATGGAATGCAAAAAAGAAGCGATATTGTCTCCGGCGGTTTCTTGAAAAAAATTAAGTACTCCAGAGATGTTTGGATAGTGCTTTCTAGGCCAAGTTAGACATTTTCTCAACTATCAGCCCTGTTAAAGTATTCATTAGCAGCATTTCACAGTGGCTACCCGGTGAAACTATTTGTTATAACGGATATTTCCTTACAGCAGTGAGACATGAGATAAGGGACTAGCCCATCAATTGAAGTTTGACGCCCGTCTTCCGTATAAATTGTGGAATAAAATTAAATGGCTCAAGAAAATTGATCTCAAGCAAGTTTGGCGGAGTCGAATACTAGGCGCCACTTCATGGATTTGTGTAGACAGACCTTTATTTGTTTTAGCATACACGTGAAGTTCTGAGAGAACGCCCTGCCCCGAGAGATTGCCCATCCCGTCTTTTGGCTAAATATTTGTAATGTAAAAATTCCGAAACATCGTACACCCCCCCCCGATTTCTCGTCGGACGTCACGCGATATCTGACGGGAATCGCATCCGCCTCGCGATCTGCTGCATCAGTACGTCTGATAAGCAATTTTATAGCGCGTTCCCGCGTTTTTGTTCGCGATCTGCGTGCGCGTTATCGGTTCCCGTGACTGGCTGGTTGTGGCTGGTTCCCGCGCGTTTATTGCACCATAACACTCGAATCTGCTGCGTCCGGGACTTGCGGTATTTGTTCCCGTGAGATTCGAGTTCTCGGCGAATTTCCGCGGGTCTTTTGCGCGGTAAAACGCGAATCTGCTGCGTCTGCAACCTGCGAGTATCCTTTCCCGCGTGACACAGGAGTTCGTAGCGAATTCCCGTGTGTTTTATCGCACGTGAAACGCGGAATTTGCGGTGTCCGCGATCTGGAGTATCAGTTCCCATGTCACGTGGTTTGTAGAGGGTGCCCCGATTTCTGTCATTAATGTTTTATAAAGTTTTGGTGTGGCACCCCCAAAGATAGCCACCCCATGTTTTTCACCATTTATACCTTTGTTTTGGGTGGGCGTTCTTTCGGACTTTAGTGCACGCCTCTTACGTTCAGCGGCGTCGAGAGTAACTGGGCATTGACAACGCTGCACTCGAGTAATGTCCACGCAGAAGGCTTCTTTTTGGCGTCGCATATTGCGACACTCAGGCGCTTTTGCCAGGCATTCAGAAGCTGTCTTTGACAAAGTTTTTTCACCCGTGGAGTCCACCCTCTCTGTCTAAATAAATTAATTCAATTGGATATCTTAAGAAAATTAAATGAGTGCAGACATGAGGCCTAGCGTAGTGTACAGTTTCTTTTAATTCACAAATAAACAGATCAAGCGAATGTTTATACCGCAAAGATGATTCCCCCATATAATCAAAAGCATATGTTTTATATTTCTTACAGAAGGCAGAGCAGGACGCTTTTCAAGAAACCACGCCCAGTGACTCCTCGCCGTTGACTCTATTTCCCTTCTTCTTTAAAGAGGGCGGTGCAACGATATTCAATTGGAATGTTTTCACTTTACACGAGCTTACTGGCACTAGTGGGACTCAAGGATACTCGCACGCAACGCCACTGACCAAGAAACTCCTTTGTTGCGCTGTAATTTCGAGGACAAAACCGAGTGTTTTCATTCAATCTCTCCTTCGCAAAACCTGATGACGTAGCTGGGCGGTAGCAGTACCGCCCAGTGACGATCTTGAATGCAGCTCATAGATTGGACCCGAGCATGGCGTGGGACACTCGATTTGGGCTCGTGATAATCGATAAGCTCGAGAAGCATTCGGGTAGTGTCCTGTGTCCAATCGCTGCAATGACGACAACAGCAGAACCATAACAATGTCTGGAACTCAGCGCGTGTCTGTGCCTTGCCAACCCCAGCGCATGGCTATGATCAACATTGGCGGCATATAATCGGCTCCAGAATCACGTGGCCGCTTGTTCTGGCTGCGGAGTTGAGGGGTGAACTCTGCTCGTTTTTCTCTTATTTTTCTGCGACTTCGATTGCGTGTGGTGAAAAACGGACGGGTATTTCACAGGTCACTAACGTCGGGGATCCGTTCTAAGCGGTATTTGCGCAAAATACAAAATCGTTGCATCGCCCCTTTAAGA
>JAZHYW010010512.1:0-23344 GCA_037355805.1 Ixodes ricinus | reverse complement strand
CTATTATTTTCTGTCGACACCCAAAGGGCACGAAACATCACATCATTGCTTATTATGATTCTTCCACTTATGGGAAAATTATAAACGTGGGAAGCACCAAGAAACCGCATACACGCGCCCGCATCTTCAAATTATTCAACATATCAGGACTATTTACTATCCCCCTGAAGAAAGGCAGGCCTCCGATTACCACCAGAGTCTTAAGGGTAACTGCAAAGAAAAAAAAGTGTATTTTTAAACAGCCTAATTAGGACAAGCATGTCACAAAACAATTTTCCCGCCAAAAACAAAATTTTTTACAGCAATATTTATTGCGCAGGACTGATTTTAGTTTGCGGCTATTTCACCCGTTTTGAATCGCGCGCCATAAAGTTGCTATTATACGTCACAGAGTTGCTGCTATACGTCACGGCGTGACGTATACCAGCCACTCCGCGGGCGTCGAAAGAGCGGGAGTTTCAAATGCGGAGAGGTTGGGACTCCGACTAAATTACGTCCTGTGGCGTAAATATTGCTAGAAAAAATTTGTTTTTTCGCGGAAGATTTGTTTCGTGACATGCTTGTTCCAATTAGGCTGTTTAAAAAAACACTTTTTTTCTTTGCAGTTACCTCTTTAAGGAAGGCATGGCTCTTTCCAAGGAGCCACGATCGGCGTCATCATCGATCCAGCTTAGCCAAAAACCAACCTTACCACTGACGTCCTTTTGCCGCTGATCTTTCAAGCTGCAAAGGCCTTTTTCACCAGCAAGCAAGACACAGCTTTCAGAGGTATCATGCTTATACTTTTAACTATGGTTGAGCCTACTCTCTGCCTAGGCCCCAGCTGTTAATCCGGACATGCTATCAATAGATAAGATTCGATACCAAGCAACCGTTTTCCAGTGGAATGCAAGGGGCCTTCGCAGCCGTCTTTCCGACTTTCGCCGATTTGTGTATAAGTACAAATCTCCGGTTATAACATTATCAGAATCAAACAATGACGACAATTTTCGTTTATTGGGTTATGAGGTTTTTCACTCGCTACGAGGTAGATCTCCAAGCAGAGTTCTAGTGGCACTTCGTAAAGACCTTACCTATATCTCCCACAGCCTTACTCCTGATGCCACCAATGAGCACGACGCATTAACTGTGAAACAAGGTCGCAACATGTTTACCCTAATCGCAGGACGCATTTAGCCAAATACTAGCTAAATTATTAAAAACACCCCCTCTCCACACATCTTCACGAGGGATTGAAATGTCCATCACCCCTTCTGGGCAAGTACAAAACCAACCGCCCGAGGTACCTCACTTGTGACACTCACGCATCAGCATGGTCTTTATACTCTGAATTACGGAAGTCAGACCTTTTTTCAGGGCACTACTTCAAGCAGCTGCTTAGATTTGACATTGCATGCTCGAGCCATTCGAATTCTCTTGCACAATTTACAGATATTGAATTACATAGCAGTTATCATATACCTACATTCATTCTTCTGAAGGAGTTTAAATCCAATACCATATCGTCAACAATCAAACGGACTGATTGGTGCCTTTTAAAAATTAATCTTGAAAAAGCAAGTGCATTCAGCAGCGACGGTGGATTCTGCCATGGTATCGGAGAACTTCTAAAACAACACACAAAGACCTACAATCTACCCCGAAGGTTTGTTATGATTGACGCGGAATATGAACGTCTTCGTGCGCTTCGCCGGAGATACGAACCAAAGGTAAGAAAAATACATTATCCTGAAGATATTCGTAAAGTAAGACGCCAACAAAAAGCGCATAAAACGCCATCTAGATAAACTAGCTCAACGTCATTGGAGGGATCATTGCGCAACATTCGAGCCTCGTAAGCCTCTGTCTAAAATATACAGTCTTGCTCGTGGTCTAAGGACGACTCCACAACAGCGTCACCCTTTTCGTTCACTAGCCCTCCGACTAGATCTTTCGGAACTAGCTGTGGCTGAAGAGTACTGTGAAAAGCTCATGGAGAACGTCGGAAATCTGACCATTCCAGTTGTTAAATCCAACAGTCTATTCCGAGCGTGTCCATACATGGACGCACCGTTCGATTTACGCGAACTATACTTCGTTTCAGCTTGGGTCCAGACGCAGCCGATGCTACGAGCGCGAGCGTGTGGCCCTGAACAGTGCTTGCATTGCACGAGGGCGCGTGCTTGGCAGAAACGCTGAAAGCCCGGAGCTCGCGCTTGTAGCATCGCCTGCGTCTGGACCTAGCTGAAACGAAGTATAGATGACGCCCTTTCTAGACTACGTTTCTCACCTTCTCCCGGTCCCGAGAGCATAACGTGCTCAGCATCAGTTCAGCTGGGTACCAGGGGGTGGCGAACAGGTTAGGTCCGTCCTCGTTGGCGTCTGCTCGTCGTCTCCCTCGTGTGGATGCGCTTGGGAGACGGATGAACCGCGGACATGTCGTCACGTGATCAATCCGTCCAAGAATCAGTCCGTCGCGTGAATCGCCCATTTGCAACGTGAAAAACGTGCGGAGAAGCAGCTTGCGCGTTGCCATGACACTGGAATGCCATTACCCACGGCACTTCCCATTGGTTCCTTCTTTCTGCGGTAAGAAACAGCGAGCCCTCAACAGCGCGTAGGCCGGTTGCTCGAACGGCACCGGTCGGCAAGCCGCTGAGGGCTAAAACTGGTTTTGGACGGCAGCCCACGGCAGCCGACGGCGCGCGGCAAGAATCCGCGACGCTAGTGTGGCTGGGCCTTTACTGGTAGCGCCGTTCCTGGTAACGCTTGACCGCCATGACTGCTTGAAACATTATACGTGCGAGACGCGACGCTAACACAGACAATCAATGAAATTTAATTATGAATACTGGTAGTAAAGATTCCCAATGTGAATAAGTATATTGTTTGCGCGCGAATTTTTTTATGCGTTGGCATTAGTGTATTGGTACATCCGCTGACTCTGGACATCGTTGGAGCACACGTTTATAAAGTTTGCGACGTCGTCACGGGATGGCCCAACAGCCCTAGGAACCGAAGATCGTCGGCGGAGTGAGTGACGGTGGATGTTTCACCAGGGCGCGTGTAACCCCCGATCGGTTCTGCTTCGAAAGCGCGAAGGAGGGCGCTTTATTGGTTACCTGCGAAGCTTGAACTGGCTCTGCAGCTACAGCCAAAGCCGGTGTCTTTGGTTGGCTAAAGACTACCTGGTCGATGCGGAGGAATGAGTCCAACAACTCATCCAACGAAGCAAAGGCTCGTCGATGAGCTCCAGTTTGCAGAAGGCGAAGTCTGTACAGGGCTCTCCCGAACGCTAACTTGCGCCGAACATCTTGACCTCACCCGCATGAAGCACTTAGATGGTAGCTTGGATAGAATCAATGGAGATGGCCTCACTTGAAGCGACGTTAAACGTCTAGAACCAGAAATCCATCTGGTGAAACCAGGCTATATCCTTGCCTAGCTGAGGAACGGTGCTGACAGCCATTTTGGTCAGCGACTTTGTCAGCCGGTCTGATGTGATTGCAGTGTCTGCGGCTGACCCAGCTTGAACAGGAGTTTTCTTTTTAAGTGCCTTAAATATCTTTCTTCTTTTCCTTTTTTTCGGACTCGTTTTTGGAAATTTCTTTGATAGAGATCACGCTGCACAATGATTTTGCCAACGAAGTACTCCCCAACTTTGCCTCGAGCTTATCACGGTGATTCACGACAGGCGCCAGGAGTCCGCAGATTCAATTCTCTGTTGCCTGTAGCCGTCCGTTAGTAGCGTCATTAAAAGGGCGCGATATGTCCCCCAGCCGGTCGATGGGTTGCGCAGAGGTCGCGTTCTTAAGTTCTGTTAGCTGTAGGCGTAGTTGCTCCACCTCGGCTTTCAAGACCTCCGTGTTGGTGACTACTGATTGGTATGCGGCGTTCTTGGCGTCATCAGAAAGCTTTCAGAAAACTTCGATGGAACGTTCCGCCCTCATGGAGCTATCTTGAAACCTTGGCCGTCCAGGCTACACTGGTTGGTGGAGACCTGGGGCCCTATGCGGTGATTTTTAGACTCCCACGGCGACTAGGAGAAGGAAGTGATGTCAACAAATCAGCAAACGGAGATTGTATGCTTATTGGTGAGAGTCGCTGATGACGGATTTCCGCAGAAGAAAACAAAGCTCACTTTTTCTTTGTGTTCTTCTGCGGAGATTCGTCATCAGCGACTCTTACCAATCAACATCCAATTTGCGTTTGCTGCGTTGTTGACATAACTTCCTTCTCCCTAGTCGCCGTGGTAGTAAAAAGCGCAACATAGGGCCCCTGGTCGAAGTGAGCGTCGCCCCCACATAGGTCGTTAACGTGAAATTCCTAAAGATCTCGGCGTCACATATGGCGCCCTGTTCGGGCGCCATATGTGACGATTGGTTGTGGTCGTCAAGAGAAATGGGCTTTGAGCTCATTCAAGGCACGTCAACCTCCGAGAATCCATGCAGAACTTCCTCTTTTTATCCCTTTCCCCAGCGCTCGCACCAGCAGCACCAGAGTGTCGTCTTTTGCGGCTCGTAACACTTTCTATCTCCTTTTATTATATTTTTTACTACCTCTGCCTATACTACCTCCTTATCTAGCTTCCTTCACAGCGTAGCAAGGCGGCACAAAGCGCTGGCTGACATCGCTGTTTTCTTTTTCAACAAATGACAAATGCTTATGCTCTCTCAATCTCCCAAGTAGCACAAAAGGTGAAGGCCGCGTTGGTGGTACGTGGGCGAAGCGTGGGCATGATCAGTATGAGCTGACCATGCAGTGCCGCGGCGGGTCCCTCCTCAGATATGCGAGGGAAACTTTGGGAACAGCGTGGGCATGACCAGTATGAGCTGACCATGCAGTGCCGCGGCGGGTCCCTCCTCGGATATGCGAGGGAAACTTTGGGAACAGCGTGGGCATGCCCAACTTGGGCTGCCCGTTCGATACCACCGTATGTCCCACTTCGGCTTTCTGGGGGCAGACTTAGCGCAGATGTAGGCTTCAGGGTGGGGGGGGGGCAAAGGATGGGCATGCCCAACTTGGGCTGCCCATGCAATAACTTTGTGGGTCCTACCTCGGAAATTCGGGGGCAGAGTTAGTGCAGATAGGGCAAAGCGTGGGCACGCCCAAGTTAGGCTGCCCACGTAAAACCCCCATGGGTCCCACCTCGGCCTTGCGGGGGCCAAGTTGTGGTTGTGATGATGGGCTCCACGGCGGCAAAGAGTGGTCTACATCATCGCGTTTTACTCGGGCTGCCTATGTAAAACCCTCGTGGGACCCACGCGGTTCCTTCGTTCCTAAGTAATAGTCATTATACCTCAATACAACGCCTGGCTTCAGACAAGGCCGGAGTTCAACCGACCGTGTAGTAGATCTAGTTACTCACGTCGAAGATCAGAACATTTTTGGCAAAATAACAATAGCCCTGTTCCTCGATGTTCGGGCAGCATTCGACAACCTAACTCATTTAGAAGTTCTTCAGTGACTTAAAACAATTGGTATTAAGGGTCGTCTTTATCACTGGCTAGCTGATTACCTTCATAATAGATCAATCTCTATGCTGACGAAAGAAAGCGACACTACACAACATGTGCGGAAGAATCACAGGGCGGGGTTTTGACTCCTGTGCTTGTCAACGTCGCTCTTATTAGGAATTCTGAGTTTGCCTGGTAATCTAGTCGTCTGCGTGTTACGCAGACGATATATGTCCCTGGACATTAGCTATTTCGTTTAAGAGCATACAGACTCTACTGCTTGGTGCACTCACTAGCGTATTTCAGTTCTCGGCGATGCTTGGGCTTGAAATATCACCTGAAAGGTCTGCCGCTATTTCCTTCACACGGATGAAAATGAATCGATACCCGCTAAAAGTGAATGGTACTAGAATTCCTTGTGTCCCGTCTCACAAATTTCTTGGAATCAAATTTATTGATCACGGCCTAACTTGGAACCCCCAGTTAGCTAACCTAAGGGTCAAGTTATCTACATGGTTAAAGTCAGCAAGCAACGAGAAGAAGCTGTAGAAGAATAGACCCATCTCACTAAGCGTTCGGTGAAAGCCGGTCGTGGTTCGGTGCATGCATGACGCCGCCATAACTTTAATTCACATGAGGCAGACGGCTGTGCATGGGAAGGCTCGTGCCGTCTCGTGCTCCACACGGGCAGAGCTCCTGGGTGGTTGTCGCACGTGCAGAAACACTAAAGATTCCTCGATGCATTGCGGCAGCGGTGGCGTACTCAAACTGGCTGGTGATATGCTGAACTCACAACTCAATATTTCATCTGGAAGAGAAAAGAAAGAAGATGACACATAACCAACAGGCACGTGCTCATGGCACGAGCACACTCGGGCGCGGGGTGACAGCTTCAGCGCATCGAAGCGTTTAAAAAACAAAACTTCCTTTTCAGATAGTGTAACAGAAGTCATCTTCTTTCTTCTTCTGTTCCGGATGAAATATTGAGTCGTGAGTTCAGCGTGTATCCGGTCTCCTGTATTCTTCTATAGTTTTCTCACGTTGCTCACGGACTTTAACTATGCATAATGCTTACCAACTAACTTAGCTCACCAACCTTCTACAAGTTATCTACATTTACTAACCTTGGCCAATTTATAAGTAGAACAACGTGGGGTACTTTGACAGGTGCCCTTATTCGCCTGTATAGTAGCTTATTCATTGGCATTCTTCGATACTGCCTCCCTTTAATGCATGGCCTCAGTCCTATAAACATGAAGAAGCTTCAATCACTACAAGCACGAGCACAAAGAGTTTGTCTATGCGTTCCTAAGTGTACTTTCACACTAGATACTAAGCAGAGTCCCACCACAGCTTTCCATAGCAGCTCTTCGTACCAAAGAGAACCTTCGGAATCACTTGCGGCATCTTACACGGCATCACATCCATCACCTTGCAAATATCCCGGAGCGGTGCTTCTACAACCATATTGCGCAAGAGATCATTTATCAAGCGCACATTTTACCGACATCTTTTCAACGTCACAATCTACTTTCTACACCTCCACGGCCATTACCTTTTATGAAAATATACAATACTATTCCTGGAATTACCAAGAAATTGATGCTACCTAATGTCGCTCTTTGACAGCTATCATTTTCTTACATCCCTTTTGAACACCGCTCTTCGTGTCGCATATACACGGATGCTTCCACAACACACAACCATTCATTTCTTGGTATAGTAGTTCCTGCGCATTCCATGAAAGTTGTTTACAACCTCTCTCACTGGATGTCGTCGACAGTTGCCGAGCTGGTAGCTATTCGTGTATTCCTAAGATACATCCTCACAATACCTGCTCGTTCTTGGACAATAATCACTGACTCTTAAACATCCCTTCAATCCCTTCAGTGCCAATGTAAGAAAAGCCCAAATGGTCAACTATTATTGTACATTCTGAGATTACAGTGGAATTCAGTTTCTGCAGGTCATTCACTATGTACCCAGTGGGTCCCTAGTCATTGCGGCGTTCCAAGCAACGAAATGGTTGACGCTGTGGCAACAAATGCTTAAATTTTCATTAACGAGAACCAAGCCCAATTTACTAGATCAGACGCAAAAAGAAGAGTAAACATACTGCTGAAGACTATAACCACACGCCTCTAGAATGACGCCACTGATCAATGCACACACTTACGAGCTATCGACCCTCACCTAATGTTTTGTGTACCTCGGTCTCACTCAACGGCATTAACCGGTGCTCCACCGAATACGTCTAAAAATGGCCTACGCTAACCCATACTTATACCGCATAAGAAGAATTAAATCACCAGACTGCTCGAACCGCAAAATTACAGAAGATGTCGGACACGTCTTGCGGTTCTGTCCTCAGTATGAAGATGAACGGAAACAACCGAAAGAGGCGATTTAGCTGCCTCCTGGAGAAGAACTCGGCCTATGCAAACTACTGGGCCCATGGGAAACCGAAGCCTCCGCCACACCGGCTACAACTGTTCTCCTGCGATACCTGTCAGCGACAGGTCTCAGCAAGAAACTCTAATACTGAGAGATTTTTTTTTCAATTTTAGTTTTTAATTTTTTTTGGCGTGCGTTTTTATTTATTTATTCTTATTGCCGAACTTCACCAGAAAAGCCAGTCAAAAGGTACTTATTTCTCTGACTTCATTCTTCATATCAATAAAACAAAAATGGTTGCTAGTCCAGCAGTTTCGAGCATCCTTCACAGAAGAGGCAGGCACCTCCGCGAATCCGAAGAGCTTAGGCGAAGCGGAGACGAAACGAGGTAAGGATTGCCAGTTCGGAGCTTCTCCTGTGGAATTGCTTGGCAGCATGCTTGGCAACTTGCGCTGAGCTTCACCGTACGTCCAGTTTGACAAACGCTTCCCTAGCTCCACCACACGGCAGCCACATGTACTATTTGCCCTCTTCTTTCCGTTTTTCACTGTTCTGAGCCCACAGGCATATAGAAAGAATTCACTGGCGGCCATATCTGTGTGCGCGGCTGCTGAGTGCGTGCAGACGGTGAGCATCCGCAGCCCTTTTGCAACGTGCAATCCTTACCATCAAGGTTGCCGGTCTTAGCAGGCTATTAAAATGAGCTCGTTTTGACAATGCGCTCTAAACATCGCCCGCAAATATGGCGTCCAGTTGTTCGAACGAAGCTTGCACTGAACGAGGACGCGTGCCTGGCAGAGACGCGGAAAGCCCGGAGCTCCCGAGCGCAGTTTCTGCTACGCTCGCAAACAAACAAATTAGTCGTTAGTTTTTTATACAGCGGGAGTTTAGTCTGCCAGGACATGGAGACATTGCTACTAACTGCGGATGAGAACTTTAGCTACTTCGTTTCAGCTTGGGTCCAGACGCAGCCGATGCTACAAGCACGAGCGTGTGGCCCTGAACAGTGCCTGCACTGCACGAGCGCGCGTGCTTGGCAGGGACGCTGGAAGCCCGGAGCTCGCGCTTGTAGCATCGGCTGCGTCTGGACCCAAGCTGAAACGAAGTATAGTGCGGTAAGACTGCGACGTGCATCACGTGATACATCCGCTCGCTGGTACGATGCTATACTTCGTTTCAGCTTGGGTCCAGACGCAGTCAATGCTACGAGCGCGAGCGTGTGGCCCTGAACAGTGCTCGCATTGCACGAGCGCGCGTGCTTGGCAGGGACGCTGAAAGCCCAGCGCTCGCGCTTGTAGCATCGCCTGCGTCTGGACCCAAGCTGAAACGAAGTATAGGCCCGTAGCTCTGAAGTAGAGTTCCTCTATATGCTCCCCCGAAGGGGGAGCAGAGTTGCGCATTTGATTCCCCGCGCCGCCACGCCGCTATTCGCCGAAATCCATCACGTGAGGAGCAAAGCATCCGTCGCCGTGCAAGAAAGCCACCTTTACGGTCGCTCCGCCGACGTTTCTCGCGCCCCGGCGTATGTTCCCCTGCTTTCGCCCTCCTTCTCCTCCTCTCCTGTTTTCCATGCGCGGCGGCGCGCGCGCGCGTTATTCGCCAAGTTAGTCACGTGAGGAGCAAAGCATCCAGGGCGTGCGGGAAAGCCCGCGCTACGGCCACCCGCCGAGGCTGAATGCGCAACTCTGCTACCGTAGGTAGCTATACAGGAACTCTACTCTGAAGTTTTGAGCAGCACTCCAGGCGAGCAAAATATATTTGGCTCGCGTTTCGAACGTGCGTCATTACGCTTCCCCACTACGGTTTTTTCTACACGTTCTATTATGACTGCCAGCGTAGCAGAGGCTACAAGAGCGAGCTCCGAGCTTGCAGTGTCCCTGCCAAGCACGCGCGCTCGTGCAGTGCGAACCTCGTTCAGGGGAACATGCTTTGTCATGTTGCTTCGGCTTTGCTATCAGGTAAATTGAAACATAAGGGCTCGCGGAAGTTATGAAAGAAAGAAATAAAACAATAAAGCTGAAAGGAATGTTTAATAGGACGCTAAAACCGCGAGCTGCATATTTGTTTATTTTTTATATTTTTTTAGACGTTCTGTTATCGCGCGTCTACAGATGCTGACAGATGCTTGCATTCGAACGTGGCACGTGCAGAATCGAACGTTACAGAGCCACCTAGATGGTCCTACCAGCACAACATGGTCGCGTCCTGCGTAGTCCTGCGGACGCGCTCGCGCCCCCTGCCCGAGAGCAACGGGTCTATCCAGATCGAAACGGGCAGGGGTGTGGATTTTATGGGTTCTGCAGCGCGAGCAGGTGCTCCGAGCTAATGTGCACTAATGTGCACTAGTGTGCCTCAATGTCCTCCTTTGGCCACCCTTTGTAATACCCGATGCCGACAGTACGCGCTCACGGGTAAAATACAAAGAAATCAACGAAAACAAAATGTCGCCATAGCACAGTTAGCGCCACAAACGCCTGCAGGGACACGCTGTTTCACGCACTTCTGAACAAAAAATAAAAATAAACGTGTGTGACAAAATGGTCGGATGTCTCCACCCTAAGCAAGGCGCGCATGAAGGCACCCTAATCTGTGCACTACTTCGTTTCACTTTATCTGCGAGCGAAGCCAAAGCTAGAAGCGCGAGACCAGCGCTTTTTGCGTTTCTCCCCAGCTCGCGCGCTCGAGCAAAGCCTGAACGCACGGAGCTTTGGTGCTCGCGCTTCCAGCTTTGCCTTCGCTCGCACACAAGGTGAAACGAAGTATAGCCCATTTGGCCACCGAGCCCCCACTTTACCCGCGCATGAAGTGAAACGTATATTCGTTTCACACTTAGTATACAATGCTGTCAAAGCTACTGGGGCGAGCGCATGGCCTCATTTATAGTTTCGTTTGCACGAGAACGCGTGCAAATGACCTGTGAGATCAAACCCTATGCTCGCGCCAGCAGCTTTGACAGCGTTGTAGGCCAAGTAGGAAACCGTTCGTGATCCTTATCATCATCGAGAGAGCAAGAAGACTGCCTCCGCGTGCACACGCGTCTCGAGGTCAGAGCACCAGCGGCTCTCCAGCCTTACGAAGTGCCGAATCGAAGAACGCCGTACGACGCGCCATTGTCACCACCGACTCCGGGCCTTTGTTGCCTCGCCTCAGTGTTCTGCACGGACCTTACATTGTTATCCGACAGCGCGTTAGCCGATAATTTTGCCACGGGAAGCAGTACAGCAGCCATACTTCTGAGAAGTCTTCTGGTCGTCTCTGAGAGTCCGACATGGCCTCGAGCACCATGGCCGAAGTTTTGACCCTCCCCGGAGGTAGGTCGCACCCGCGTGGTACTAATCCCGTTACGATGCTACCCCTCATTGTTAACGTTGTTCCTTTCTTTCTTTCTTTTTTTCTCCACTTTAAAACGTTTCGCCTTCTTTAGTGCTTTGTTTGTGCGTGTTCCACCTGCCCTTTTGTCCCTTTGCGCTGTTTCATTTATTCTCGTCTGTACCTAAGACGTTGTTCCAGGATTCGATCGAGCAAAGAAAACCCTATTTTTCGGCCCGAGTAAATAAACTACGCATTGCAAAAAGCTATAAACTCCGTCTGAACACGACTTTGCCCAGGGGACGCTGTGGAAAAGGACTTGTTAGGACTTGGTTTCGAGTGGTACAAACTTGAGCGCCTCAAACTGCCACATCGTGTAGAAGCGTGCCTTCTCTGGTGCAGAACGCGAGATCACAAGCAAAATACAAAGAGACAACAAAAATTCGAACGCCGTCGAAGCGCATGCAGGTTAAAGATAAGACGCTAAAAGAGTGAGCCAAGAGACATCGTACCACGAGCTCCAAGGTAAACAGACAAAAAAATAGAAAAGAACGCTTCTGGACGCCAGATGTCCTGACGTCACCACGCAGTAATAAGAGACGCGTACCCTAGCGGTACCGGCATGAATCTGTCTCTTTCAATGGTCTTGCGGCGTTGAATCTTGTCGATTTTGGACGTCTAAAGGTGCTTTTCCTTTATTCATTCATTTATTTATTTATTTCATAATACTGCCAGCCACCTACAAGGTGGCCAAGGCAAGGTTTAGCGTTGCACTACACAGAAAGATAAAAGCTCAGCTAGGGCTGAGCTTTTATCTGCCATACGTAGTGTGCCATACGTAAAGGCGTCTGCCCGATACTCCGCAGGGTGCCATACGTAGTGCGAGGTCCACTCAGGTGAGCTTGTACGACCCGAAATGAGGGCGCCACAGTTTCTTCAGAGTTTCAGCGCAGGAGACCTACGCTAATGGTGGGGATGAGAGGCGAAAGTTTGAGAACACGACGTTACCTGTACCTAACACATAAAAGGAAAAACAAAATTTGTTTATAAGCCTTTGCCCACCTAAGCCAAATTTCGTCAAAACAAGAAGTAATGATGTGGGCGCATGTCGCATTTATGTTAGTGAAATACACGTATCACAGGCACGTAGCCAGGATTTTGTTTCGGGGGGGGGGGGGGGGCCGCTTATGGCGAAATGCTGTATGAGGGGGAGGTGGGAGAGGAGGTCCCAGCAAAATGGAAGATTTCGGGGGGGGGGGGCGGGCCACATGGGCCTCCCCCTGGATACGTGCCTGACGTAGCAGCAAGGAATAAAACAATTTTGAGTATTCAGTGGCAGCCATATACTTCGTCTCACCTCAGTATGGACTATTGTTAGCCGCGCGTGCTAAAGCGCAAGCTAGTCGGTTTGAATGAAGCCGCGGCGGCTGCATGAGCGCTCGTGCAGCAAGTGCTCTAGTCTAGGCAGGTCAAGGCTGGCCGCTCGCGCTTGCACAGCCTTTGCGGTTAGTCCATGCTAGGGTGAGACGAAGTATAGCTGTGTGCGCGACTGCTGAGCGCGTGCTGTCGGCCAGCTTCTTCTCCAAAATGTCATGAGTCATGACTAGAGCCACTCGATATGGCAGCGTAGCTGCCAGAGTAGCGCCACGCTTTTCCCTGTGCCGCCTCTCACCGTGATTGGTCACACGCGGTACCATAGCAACGAGCTGAGCTGGCTCGGTTTCCTTAGCAACCTAGTGACTACTCGTCACGTGACCTCGCAAGAGCCGTGATGTCACCGATAAGATGGCAGCGCCCAGAGCTGGTGGATACGAGTTTGTTCGGTGCGCGGTAGTCGTAATGTGCCGCTGCTTGCCGACGATTTCGGACTTCTTCGTGCTCTCTGACACAGGTATAACGTGAAGATATGAAAGAATGAGACTTTATACCTTTTCTGTGCAAGATCGCTCTGGATATTAGCACCTGTGCGACAACATCAGTCATATCGCCGTAGCGGTGTTCGGATTCCTGGATGTGTTCAAGGATCGATAAGACTTTTTGCATGCAATTTTCGCATACTCCTAGCCTTGTTTGAACGTTGGAATGTCTGAGAATCGATGCGAATTGTATGCGTCGCATGTTGGACCTTGGGGAAGTTGTTTCAGCCCCAGGTAACCACGTAATCACAGAAACTTTTAGCGAGGAAGCTCCTGCGATCTTTACGTTTTGTACTAATCAACGATTTTACGATATAGCTTTTAGGATAACATTTTCGCAGTTTCTAGCTTCCTTTGAATGTTGGAATTTCTGAGAATCGAAACGAAAGGTATACGTCGTGTGTAGGGCCTAGGGGAAGTTGTTTCAGCCCTGGGTCACCGAATAATCACAGCAACTTTAAGCGAGGAAGCGCCTGCGATCTTCAACCTTTTGTACTAATCGACGATTTTACGAATTGACAGTTCTAAAGACTTTGATAAACGTGCTTTCGTTGCAATAGCTTGCATTTGATCGCAGTGTTTTTTGTGTTTTTTTTTCAAGTGACAAGCTGGCGTTTGCTCAAATGACGTATATGAAATGACCTGCTCTATAACAATGCATCAACACATACTATTAAACTTATATGCTCAGAGGTGTGTTCGTCTTTGTAATTAACAAGTTACAGACAATTATTTTTTACGAGTGTAATATTTATTTTCTGTAGCTGGGCCCGTTTTGTGCTCGTTAATGTCCGTGTGCTATGATGTTATCATCATGTGTGTATGGTTCTAAATATCCTCTTTGCAATGCCTACAAAAGCCAAAATGACGTCAGCCGACCCCAGCTCACGCATTTGACGCAAAAACTGCGTCACTCGGACGTGTGCGCTCGTCAACAATCAATTCGTCGACGAATATTTGAATTCGCGTTCGTGGCCAATGAGTGCACATGAGTGCACTTGCGAATGCCAAGCTCTATGGTGTGCTTAAAAAGCACGGTGGAAGCTTGGGGTCATCGCACCGGTGCCCTAGCATGTCACGACCGCGTGATTCCACTGTTCTCTTTTGAGTTGAGGATTAAAGCTAAGGAAGAAGAAGTTAAAAAATCATTTCATGGCCCCTTTAACACGGGTATGCGTGCTACACCAGATAAAAATATTGACTTTTTGCATGCCGGTAAACTTCCGGACGACCACTTGGCCTGTCGGCAAGAACACCTCATGTCCGGCGTCCGTCTCTTTTGATGGCGTTAACAATCCTCTGTAGACCCCCGTGCTGTCCTTCTTGGTTTAACCTCGTCGACTGTTCATCGTCCAAAACGAGGGTGATACCGTCGTCGACGTCGCTCCTCGCCAGTCGGTGAGATAATCTCATCTTGAATGAATGATTGGGTCTTGAAGAAGTATGGTGCTAAGCATACACTCTCTTACTATGGTGCAGTCGAGCAGCAGTCATGTCCCAAGGCAATCGTCCTGTCGTGGCCGGCGTAATCGGATTTTGTTCCATAGGAGCGAAGTCCGAAAGTACATGGACGGTACGTTCGTCCCACGAAGCGGCCGCCATCCCGGCGGCGCGGAAAACCACTCGCTTTGTCCGTGCACCTACGATACTTAGCAGCTCTCGTCGCCCGACAGTCCCCGGGCTGCAAATCGTCTCACTTCACAGAAGAAACAGGCACCGCTCCTCCAGAGGCCCGTGCCGTACCGCCATGCAAAGCGTCTTTTAGGTCTTTTACCACTTTTCAATTAACGAATGGAGATATCAACTAGATAAAGGTTGCCGCCCGGCGTCGCTAGCAGTACGGTTACCATGGCAACCTCCCAGGCCCAAAATGGAGATCACTATAGGCGCTTCTGACGTCGTGCATCTAGATAATTTTGCGTCGTGTCGCTACTCTGGCAGCTACGCTGCCATATAGAGTGGCTCTAGTCATGACCTCCACGGATGTCTCTTGTGCAACTAGAGTATCATCTGCAGTGTATTATCTAGGACGATACTTTGACTTTTAGGAACCTTGTGCAAGTTCGTTAGAAGTCTAGGATAGGCTAAGCATGGGTCATATTTAATTTTATGTCCCTACCACAACGTTATGATCATTCATATTGGCAGTACTTCTTCGCCGTTCTCCGTTTACTATAGGGTAAAATATCTTTGGCCCCATAAGCGCTATCCCTCGCAAGTGATCCCCCTGACGGGGCTGTGACACCTTCGGATACTTTTTACTTCACAACAATATTTGCTGGGCGTTTTCAGGTAAGATCGAACAACCATGTCCGGTGACCATTTTTAATTTTCATGAAAAAATATATTTTTGCTGGCTTTATGCCAAGAAGCATAAAACCAACTCCTTGTTTTCGGAAAAAAAATGTTGTCTTTGCGAAAAAAATTTGTAAGCACCCTCTCAGTCTCGTGCGCGTTTTGCGTATCGCGCGATGTTGACATTTCGGGCGTCTTCCCCCAAAAAACTGTTCTGGCTACGGGTCTTGAAATATTCACTGAAAAATTAGGCATAGGAAGGATTTACAAAAAGTGTTAATCACCGAGTATCAGTGTAGTTATTTTGAGAGAAAAATCGCAAACACGGCACATTGCGCAATAACGCTCTGGATTAAAGAATATTTTTTCTGTATCTATAAAAGCTAAAGTCTTCAAACTTTGCCAGTGTGTTGCCCTGTATACAGTGCATCTTTGCGTAAAATATTGTTGTCCTGGTTAGCGGGAGAAATTTACAAAAATTGCTCACAGAAAGGCATTTAACTAAAAATGCATTACCTTGAAAATCATTTTAAAAAAAAGGCCATCTTTAATTTTCTTTAAACTTTCTGAAATTAACGTTTATAATATGTACTAACACATTCTGCAAAAAACATGATGCAATATTTGTGTGGCTTTTAAGTTATAAAGCGAGAAACATGGCCAAATTGATGCTAACGTGGTTGCCATCAATGGGGCGTGCACATACCCATTCTTCACAATTTCATTATTATTAGAACGTGTAAAAATGCTACAGGGTGGTCAGAAAAAGACAAATTGACAGCACAGTGGTGGACGGCATTTTCGAAGGGAAAATTCCTAATACCTTTTCGTAGAACCGACCCGAAAATGCCCATGGGCCGGAGCGATCGAGGTGCGCCACCCTGTAACATGCTTCGCGGTGCCTTTTTCAACAGCCGGCGTATAGCGTCTCCGTCTACGTGACGTAAAGGAAGCAACCGGAACGACTTTTCAAACAGATCAGCCTACAACCTTGGTGGTAACATGATATAGGAAGTAGGGCGCGGCAGAACCCGAAAATGCGCCGCCTGTGAGCGCCAATAGATCCGCCGCCGTGGAGGGCCGCACAACGCGTAGAAAATAACAATACATAAAAAAATAACAAAATAATTGCGATTGAATGAGATTGTCTGTAACTTGATTTATAAGACAACGGTTTGGAGAATCGTGAAATCCAATTTGGGTATGCCCATGTGACCTACAGTAAGTGATGGTGCAACAAGCCACATTGAGAACAAGTACCAACTACACGAGCTGCAGAGCCACAAATACACGTCAGCGAGGTGTATTTTTTCCACAGCTTGACATAGCAAGAGTGCCTGTGATTGAATCGGAGGTCGTGTCAAGCCCCAGACAACGTGGTACAGCCTCCAACGGCCCACCAAGCAGGTGATCAAGTCGTCGTCAGTGATGGTTGCCCCACTGAACACTAAACTGCCGAACGTGAAACTAATCCACCTCCCGAAAGCTGACGCCAAAGCGTTCAGGGACATGGAAAGTAAAGGTCTGGAACTCTGTTTCCGTTGTGCGTGGGATTCAGTCCTGTCACTTGTGGCAGTGTACGCGGTGCGACACTTCGCAACTACAGCTGTTTTAGCAAGAACAGTAGCCGCAGAAAACATATATATTTAAAAGTAAAGCCTCCTATGGCTGCGAAAAGCAGATCGAGGTCGCGAGCTTGCGGTGCCACTGAGAAGAAACGAATAGTGATCGCTGCAGGCAAACCGAGAAACAAATTCCTTTTCGGAATGCCAGGAGAGCGCCGTGACCGACTCAGATCAGCGTCCGGCAGAAAGAATTCACGCGACAAGCTCCGAATGTGCTCACAGGATCTTGATTAATTAAACTAGTTTCAATTGTACAGCTTTAAAGAGGTGTTCTTTCTTATCACTATTTAAACGTCAGCAGCCCAGCGCTCCCCACGAAGGGTAGGCTCCGAAATTCACTGATTCGAGAAATCTGTTTCTAAATTGTTGACTTGTGCTTCAAACTCACCTGTAATCTTTTGTATGAATTCTAACTTTTCACGAATTCCTGTCACAGCGTGCTTTCTTTCACAGTCGTCCTACATTTTTCGACCCCTTGCTTGCCCTTGTTCGAAATTTGCAACGTCTTATCTTTGTTCACTCTCGTTACGTCAAATCTGTTTATTTAAAACCCTCATGAAATAAAAATTAAAAAAAAAGTATTGCAAAACATTTTTGAAGGGCCTGATGGGACAGATTATGAGCCTTGATCTGTGAAAAGTAGAAGAAAAACTGCGATGGCCTTCATTTTAAACTGATTTTTCAATTATTGCAAAATCGGTAACCTGTCTAAATTTCAGTGTATTTATTTTAGAAAGGTTATCGTTTTCAATTTCAATGACAATTTATGCAAATATAGAACAGACGCGTTGAAACATTTAAACAATTTAAATTTCCAGTCTTTTAAGATCCGGATCCATGAAGCTCTAAATTGCTTCGTAAACGATAATACATATGTTTACCTCCTTTTATTTTATGTAGAGTCTCTGCACAAAAAACATTAAATATAAGACGACAACAGTTTTTCTTTAATAAATATCCAAAAGAACGATTTCGCGAAAGTCGAAAAAACGAGAGCGTATGCGGACAGCGACTTTGTGATCTTTTTTTCCTCAGGAGAAATTTTATTTTCCGCAAAAAAGTTTGAATATGTTCTTGCGCTTGCACAAATAAAACTACCCTTGCTAAAAAAAAAAAAAAAATTTCGAGAGGACATGGCCGTTTGATCCTATCTGAAAACGCCCAATATAAACAATCTCAGTCAATCGCTTTTTTTTTTGCTTTTAAGTATCGTATTTTTTACGCGTTGTGCGGCCCTCCACTGCGGCGGATCTATTGGCGCTCACAGGCGGAGCAGGTTCAGGTTCTGCCGCACCCTACTTCCTATATCATGTTACCGCCAAGGTTGTAGGCTGACCTGTTTGCAAAGTCGCTCCGGTTGCTTCGTTTACATCGCGTATACGGAGACGCTATACGCCGGCTGTTGAAACAGGCACCGCGAAGCATGTTACAGGGTGGCGCACCTCGATCGCTCCGGCCCATGGGCATTTTTGGGTCGGTTGTACGAAAAGGTATTAGGAATTTTCCCTTCATAACTACCGTCCACCTCTGTGCTGTCAATTCGTCTTTTCCTGATCACCCTGTAGCATTTTGACACGTTTAAATATTAATGAAATTGTGAAAAACGGGTATGTGCACGCCCCATTTATGGCAACCGCGTTAGCGTCAATTTGGCCATGTTTCTCGCTTTATAACTTGAAAGCCACACAAATATTGCATCATGTTTTTGCAGACTCTGTTATTACATATTATAAACGTTAATATCAGAGAGTTTAAAAGAAATTAAAGATGGTCTTTTTTTTAAAATGATTTTCAAGATAATGCATTTTTAGTTAAATGCCTTTCTGTGAGCAATTCTTGTAATTTTTTCCCGCTAACCAGGACAACAATATTTTACGCAAAGATGCACTGTATACAGGGTAACACACTGGCAAAGCTTGAAGACTTCAGCTTTTATAGATACGGAGAAAAATATTCTTTAATCCAGAGCGTTATTGCTCAATGTGCCGTGTTTGAGATTTTTTTTCTCAAAATAACTACCCTAATACTCGGTGATTAATACTTTTTGTCAATCCTTCCTATGCCTAATTTGTCAGTTAATATTTCAAGACCCGTAGCCAGAACAGCTTTTTGGGAAGCCGCCCAAAATGTCAACATCGCGCGATAAGCAAAACGCGCACGTGACTGAGGGGTGCTTACAAATTTTTTCGCGAAGGCAAACTTTTTTCCGAAAACAAGGATTGGTTTTGTTTTTCTGGGCATAAAGCCAACAAAATATATATTTTTTAATGAAAATTAAAAATGGTCACCGGACATGGTTGTTCGATCTTATCTGAAAACGCCCTGCTGCGAATTTAGACGGCTGTTTTAGCAACGGACCAACAGCAAAGAACTACCGTATTTTCTGCCATAAGTTTTTTTTTTTTATCCTAATTTTTTATTGGTACGGACATAATTATGATTGTGAATCATAAATGGGACATAATTATGATTATGATGCAGATGATTGCATCATAATTTTGCTTTTTCGTAAGTGTGAGTTTTAACTGTGAGAGATGTAAGTTGAATCGACATTTAGGAAAAATAAGGAACGTCGGAGCATTCCTCTGATGGCCTGCTCTTCTGGCGGTCTGAAGAGGGCCCGAAGCGGGACGGCAGCGGCTCCAGCGCCGCACTGACCATACAAAAACGTGCGACTCGTACAAAAGTGCTACTGAAAATGGAGTTGTAGTTGTTCGTTCCGACAACTCCGATGACGATGCCCGATACTCCGCAGACGCCTTTGCGCGCGGTTCCCATCGCTATCGGGGTATTGTTATCCGAGGCGTTGGGACGATTCACTAAAACTCCTCGGGAAACGGAAAATACGGTAAACAACCTTTATAAACCAACACGCTCGTTTGTCCACATCAAGCGCAAGTACAACGTGTCCCCGGAAAAGAAAAAGAAAAGTGTGTTTCACCGGAAAAGTAAACTACGCTCCGTCGAACGCTCATTCTTCGCACAAATGTTGCACTAGTGGTTCGAACCAGATGCCGAAGTTTCTGAGCTAACCGTTTTCTTATTCAAAAGTTATCAGCTATTTTTTGTTTTTAATCTTTGAATGGGAAATCGGGGCCCGTACGTTCCAGGTAGCTGACGTCCTTCCCATGTGTTCGTATGGCTTCGTCGGCCACCATGATTCCATTAAACATTCATCAAAAATCACTTAGAACTCTTCTTTCGATAAAGTACCGGTTTTGCTCAGAAACGTTTGGCGTCGGGTCAACACCACCCAGACAGCTGGCCGTTATGCTGAACATTTTATGTACCATATACGAGAGGCCAACGTTAGGCGCAGGCTAGACAAAAGTGCTGCGTCAGAGCGTTCGGTTCCATCAGTGAAAACACGAGACTCGGCCGAGCGCTGACGCCACACTCACGTCCAATCCCATCCCGTGGGCCCCTCGTAGGTGAAGTAGAAACTCCAGCACCACGGCCTTCTGTCAAGGTGGTGGTGATCTGATTCAGACCGCGAGTGCTGCAATGAACCCTTTTTCGAGAAGGAGCGCCGTCTACGGGATTATACAAGCGATCTACAAATGGAGCGCAACCCAGCGTGCCTCTGCCCGTCAGAACACATTGACATGGTACCGATGGAACTGGCTTTTTTCTTTCTTATGCCCAGCTCCATACTACTTATACTAAAAAAAAAATTAAAGACGCTTAGCAATTCTCTGCAATGCTGAATTGGAGCGCAGCTTTGGAGGGGGAGGAAGCGACACGGAGGAGGGGGGTATGCCCCCCCCTCCCCCTCTCTACCCTCCCATCCTCCCCTCCCATTTAGCGGAAAATTTTCGCTTAAACTTCCCGCTAAATTTAGCGAAAATTTCTCCGCTAAATGTAGCGGTAAATATTTCCCCGCTAAATTTTAGCGGGTAAATTTTCCCGTTAAATTAAGAGTAAATTTTGCTGCTAAATTTAGTGATATTTTCCGTAAATTTAGCGGGGAACACTTCCTGCCATTTTGAAGTTGACGTGACGTCACACGCCAATTTCATGTGCGACGTCACGTTCAAGTCACGTGACGCGTGACGTAAACATTCACGTGTGAGGTCACACGTGACGTCAGGTGACGTCATTAGGGAACATCCTGCTAAATTTAGCGAAAAATTTCCCGCCAAATTTAGCGCAAATTTAGCGCTCGTGACGTCACACTTGACGTCACTTGTAACGTCATTATCGGAAACGTTCCGTAATGCAACGCGCGGTTGCGTTGACGCCGACGCCGCTCAACCCGGAAACGGGCGCCTAAAGCGCGATCCAAACCAACGCGTTTTTGTGCGCGCGTAGGTCGTGCGCTTCCCGGAAATTGCGTATTTCGTGACGTTTTTGCTGTTTCCGGTGCGCTTTCTGAGTCACAACCATGCGCGTTGGTTAGGACGGTGCGCCTTCGGGCGAGCGGAGAGCATCTGCGCCAGACGGCGAAGAAACGCGGAGCCGGAACTAGTGCCCTCCACCGATTGGCCGGGAGAGGAGCGCCCTACTACGTCACAGCGCGTTTTTTGCGCGTTCAGAAAAAGTTGAAATCATCCAACTTTCTTATGCGCGTCCGGAAGGCGCAAGGAATCAGCGCGACGTCACGAAATGCGCAATTTCCGGGAAGCGCACGGCCTAACGCGCGCACAAAAACGCGTTTGTTTGGATCGCGGTTAAGAGCTGCGCTCTAAAAATGAAAAGATGTTTACAATCCCCTGTAACGCCGAATTTAAGCGCAGCTCTTGGGGAGGAGGAGGAAGGTACGGAGAGGAGGCAGGTGCCCCTCCTCCTCATCCGTACCCTCCCCTCCTCCCTCTCCTGCTCGCCTCCCGGAAATTTGCAGGGAAAATTTTCGCGCCAAATTGAGCGGAGTTTTCCCGCTAAATTTGGCAGGAAGAATTTTAAGCTAAATGTAGCAGGGAAATTTTCCACTAAATTTAGCGGGAAATTTTTTACGCTAAATTTAGCGGAGAAACTTTTTCTAAATTTAGCGGGGAATTTTTTTTCCGCTAAATTTAGAGGGGAAATTTTCCGCTAAATTTAGCGGGGACAATTTTCCGCTAAACTTAGGCGGCAGTTTTTCCGCTAAATTTAGCGCGGAAATTTTTCCGCTAATATTAGCGGGGAATTTTTCTGCAAATTTAGCCGATTTACCCCATAATGCGATGACGCGGTGACGTCATTTATGAGCGTCACTAGTGACCCTCTGACGTCACACGTGACGTCACGTGTGACGTAATCATAGGAAATGTCCCATAATGCACCGCGCGGTTACGCCGACGGCGACGCGGACGCCGACGCTCAAGCCGGAATCGGGCGCTAGAGCTGCGTTGTCAAAACAAGACGAAGTACACGCAAAGATAGGGGTTGAAAACGTTGGTCGTGCGGGACAGTGCCGTGCAAAAATGGCGACAGCTGGAAGAAAAGGTCGGAGCAGCTGCACGCATGCGCTGATGCTTACTGAAAAGGTTTATTAAGCGGAGACTGAGGGTTCGGCGATGCATGGTTTCTCTTGCGGGAAATAAACAACCAAAAACACTCTAAATCTTTTCCGGAAGCATCATGTATAAAAACAGGTCAAACTTTCCACAATATCGGGCTTACGTGAATCGTTGGTTTCTAGTTCCGTGCACTGCAGAGCAAGCGGACCAATCGAAGCGGTCGTCGGAGTGTGGACCCGACGGCCTCCATCCCACGCGGCCCTCCCGGAAGCGGCTGGTGGTCATCGTCAAGGCTGGAAGAGGAGAGTGACCCCAACGTCGTCGGTGGCCTGCCCAAAAACAGACGGTGGAAACGCTAATGCGAAATGCATCATCACTCAACGTGGACGTTATCGGTTCCTGTTTGTAACAACATACACGTTGGCATTCAGCTCGAAGCCGACTGCTTACTCGTTAATTTGTCACCCAAAACTTTCTAGATGCCTTCTAGGATGGGATAAAATCGGGAACCTAAACATTCTTCAAATAGTTCAATCGGCCGCTGCGAGGACTGTCAGAAACGGCAATTGCGCGTGGCGGCGTTTGAGGTGCACTGTAGCTTTCGTGTTCAGTGTAACAGCCTGAATTTGAAGCCTCCGAAGTCGGGCATCACTGAAATGCTAGCGTCTTCAGCCAGGCAGGCCCGCTGAGCAGAGCAGCGATCTCAAAATGTCATCATCCTCATCATCATTGATAAAGCCTTTATTTGTGCCAATAAATCAACCAATCATGATCTGCAATGTGGCACAGTGAAAGAGTTGTGCAGTTGAAGTCTGTAACATAAAATAAAAACATCGCGAGCTCATTTCACTTTGTGAAGGTGGATGACCAGCGAAGCTGTTTAGCACTCGACACAGACTTGACAGAGAATTTTAGAGCCAAACGTACGAGCA
>JAZHYW010010511.1:0-71889 GCA_037355805.1 Ixodes ricinus | reverse complement strand
GTCTGCGACTTTAGTTAACTATAGGTGGCGGGCTGGTAAGGCGAAATGTGCAGCCGGGGTACACTATTCGTCGTTCAGCATGCGGACCATCAAATATTTCTTGCACTGCAGCAAAAAATCGGTGTTACATATGAAAGCAAAGCGATTTTTTTGCGGTAGAAACCTTCTTTTAGTGAGTGCGTGGGAATGACGGACGGAAGCACAAAATAATTACTGGAAACAATGTTTGTTTCTATGTGCCTACAAAAACCAAGCAGTGGTAGCGAGACGGCAGGGTCGTACGACCTCCCCTCCTGAGCTTCTCAGCGTTGCCGCTACGCGGCATTGATTTCACTGGAGTCGCCTAATGGGACAACATATCTCAGCCGCAGATAAAAATTTCCGTAAAGTCCAAAACCGGGTACAGCAGAGCGATTGGCCAAAGAAGGGAAAAAGATTAGAAAATTTAAAAGGCCACGTTTTGCAGAGGCAGACTGGTAAACTGAATGATCATGTGGATCGTTGGAACACCGTAGAGAAGAACCTTGCGGGCCTATTTACTGGTTGCTGAAAGAACCGGAAGGAACGCAAGCTGCTAAAACGCACGAGAAGGTACTTCAAAAGCCCATATGCTGCCCTAGAAAAAAAAAAAAAGGAGAACCAGCACGAGTGCAAGAACGTCGTGAAAAACCGCAGGGGCTCTTTTCTTCCTATAAAAGAGTGAAACAGTGGGAAGAACGGGATGGGCCGACGCATCAAAAACGTAGTAGCGGCCGACGGACCAAAATGCGGTGTTGGCTGACGCACAAAAATGCTGTGATTCTCTGGTGGAGAGGCGACGATGTCGGTGGTTCGACGATCAGGCTGCTACTTGGCAGCAGGAGACATCCAGGAAGGGCCGGTGGAGGCAGCTAGGGCTGTGAAATGCCCTGACGCGTGACGATGCAGAGGCAATTGACTTCTAGGTTTAGGTTTTAATTAATCATGAGGAGCAGAACATCAAAATCCGAAGAACACGAACAGTGAAAGAGGTGCGAGAGTTGGGGCTGGAGCTAGAGCTTGGAAGAGCACAAGTATCGCCTCGTGACGATGCAACAATCTAGTAGAAACCGATTACTACACTGCCAGTGAACTGCAACCCGCTACTGGATTGAAGAGCACGCGCGACGCACGTTACAGCCTGGAGATCGCAACCACGGCGGGTGCAGACACAAAACTTCAAGCAGCATGGGATAAAGGGAAAGATAAAGCTATACGCTCTGCGCCGTGCACCTGGACCGGTAATGGCAATACGCACTACGCGAAACATCGCTCCGAACGAATGCGGTTGCTAACCGGGGTTCCGAAGCGAATGGCAGCCAGCATGAGTGGCTAGGCGTCCGCCTCACACGCAGCGGAGCCCCGTTTCAGTCCCCAGTGTAGAGTACTTTTTTTTCGTGGAACATATTTTTATCGAGGATTTGGCGATACTTGCGACATTTATTTTTTACAATAAACGCTGAAAAAAAAAGAATGCTGCCGACAAACTTTTAGGAGAACTAAATGGTATGGGACTCCCATTCCGGAGGTGCAATCGGGGACAGCGGGGCTGCGTTGCCTGCTGGACGCCGCGGTGTGTACGGGTGAAGTTTTGAAATTAGCAGCCTCACACTGTCGCCGCAAAGCGGCGTGAACGCTGGCCGGGGCCGGGGGGGGGGCGTGTTAACGCGCTCACCAGTGACACACGCGCCGTCCGAAAAGGGTGACCCAAATGGCATGAGCTCTCCGCGTAGTGCGTATAGCCATTTCCGGTCGAAGTGCTCGACATAGTGCGTATAGCTCTACTCTTGAGAGAAATCAGTAGCGACACAGTCATATACCTATGAGCATGTTTGCCTTGTCGATCCTCGGTCTCAGTGTTCAATGGTTCACTACGATCAGATATACAACTAGTCAGTTTTTTTGTATAACCTTTACAATAAGATACGGCAAAAGAATATCCATACCTCATTTCCGGAAAACACTCGCGACGACAAGTGAACGGCGTTCGTTGTTTATAAGTTGTTATGATGCTCAGCCAGGCGGCCAGGCCGGCTAGGCCCTGGCTGTTAAGAACCAGTAAGCTGCTGCTCGCGCCTACAAAATTTGTATTCCGCCAATTTACGCGAATTGCACAACATGAATGTGATCTTAGCGGATCGTAAAGAATCACAAAATCTAAGTAAGAACACAATTTATAGTCGTTTCTGCATTTATCTGGGTTATTAATATCATTTACGACTGCCTGCACTTGACCATCGGATTCTAAAATGGCCCCCCCCCCCCCCCCCTGTCGTCACCTGAAGAAGTGTTCATTCCACAGTGGTTTGAAGTCGTGAACTCTTTCCCAAAGGCTAGTCACTCGCCCTTTGGGATAGTCAAAGCCTCCTGAACGCCCTCTGCTGACTACCGATGGTAGTCATTTTTTTCTTAAGAGTGCAAGGCACAAAAAGAGGGGCATGTGACACGTCCCTCTTTTTGCGCACTTGCGCTCTTCCCTACTTAAATATGCAATTAAAGAACGTGCCGTTCTTTAATTACATTTTTCAAATATTGAAGTCGGCCGCCCATATCTCTTTTTAAAGTTTTTCTAGGATGCTTGGGGCCCGTAGATTGAGTTATCATCGTAAATAGACGATCGCAAGATCCACTGTAGTGCCCGCTGAAGAAACGCTGGGGGAGTTCCGAGTGTCTTATTATGGCGTCGCGGCTGATGATATTGCGGCCTCTTCCGATAAGAGCAGCGCAGAAGAACCTATGATCAAGGAGTGTGAGACGTCAAAGGGGACGCCCTGCATTTTTTAAGGAATAAAGTAACTAGAGTGTTCTGAGCGTCGCTATCCACTGGGATCAACGAGAGAACTATACTCTCTTATCTTCTTATATAAATAAAATGTAAAAATTAATTTATGTTCATTTATTTTTATTATCTGCGAGTACGGAATGAAAGTCGCAGATTATAAATTGAGTGTGCATTTCACAAAAGTGCTGCGCAGTAAGCACTCAACTCTGAAAGCCGCATTTGAATGCTCTATACAGCAAATACAAATTTAACGAAGTGAATATTTTTTTAAAGATAAACTTGCGTTATCAAGACACATCTGACCCTCTCATTGAATTTCTTCTGGCTTCATGTATTTGTGGGAAAGACGGTAAGTTTCACAAACGAAACAGTAATTTCGTGCCCATTATGCCTAATATTCAAAAGCAAAATCTTGTCATTATATGCGAGTTTTTATTCCATCATCCAGGGTGATCCAGTTTCTCATCACAATGTACAACACGACGTGGACAAACCGAGTTCAAAAAAGTTATACATGAAGTTGAAGAAACTCTTTCAGCGCTAGCAAGGGCCGTCAAGATTGGAACGGTCAAGACTACCGCAGACATTATGGTCTTGATCACGGCGTGAGCAAATATTTTACGTGGTTGAATTTCTTATTAGTGCCTTTGGTATCATATGACTGCGGTCCTTTATAGACCTTTGCAATATTTGCTTTCTGCGCGCTGCCATCTCTGTCTACAGTGCTGTGATCAGCAATGTGACAATGCGAAGTAGCTTTATTTTTCTATGCGGCGCCCCGCTTCCATCTACAGCTCTGCGACTCGGCGTTTTTCGTCCGGATGATAAAAGCGGGAGCAAAATACCATGTTGTGTTTAGACAACATTAGGTTGGTGTGCCTTTGAGATAAGGCACTGGTTTATGCTGAAGACGAGAAATTTAGCAAGTGCAGTACAATTGCGAACATCGGGTCTTTAGTGACCTTTACGCAGCGGTGATACACGACCACACGCAGGTGCGATGCTCACCCAGGTTGAAAGAGGCAGGGGTGGGGATTGATACCAAAATCCTTGAGGTTTCACAGCGCAAGATTTCACTCCTTGTTGTCTCAGCTATTGTGTTCTGGGTGAGCAGTACTGAAAGGTGCTTCTCACCCAGACACCTGGACGAAATGCCTGGAAGTTTTCCAGAGTTTTCCTCTTAATAATGCAGAAATGCCAGGTATCTAAGGAAAGCGCGTTTTGAGAGTAGGACTTCAAGAAAAATAGTAAATGGGGTTGTGTTTTACCGGAGCTTCGCTACAAACTACGTAGGCAGGCGGTAGCGCTGCTTATCTTCTATAGAGTTCTTGCTCCGTTAAATAATTTGCGAGGAACCCCGCATCTGTCAACTAATTAGGATTTGTTGCTTGGCCTCTGGTTTCTTCAAGCGGCCTACCGCCATAACAGAACGAGCTCATCTAGTTTGTTGTTCCTTAGCGGAAATGTTGCTTTCTTTTTCTCCGGCGCTCTTTCGGCACGTCGAGCACGGTCATATCTCGCCACCTTTGTTCAGGTATACATTTTGCATTCCGCTTCTTCCTCTTACGATGCACCATAAAGACTGCGGCACATCCAGTAGGCACCTTTTTGCGCTACCCGCGCTTGCGTGGTGAACAGAGATGACAAACGTATGCACATTTTTCTCCTACGACCCGCGCATGTTCGTGATTAGGAGAGGATACTAGTATTTCACTCTTCCGCCGATGCGCATAAGTCATGATGTGACAACCGGAGTCTTTTAGGGGAGAGGACAGTGGGGGGGGGCGAAGGTGACTAATGGTGAATTCACCTGATAGATCTAGAGCATTTTTCGCACCTCGCGAGGGAGGTGAAAAGCCGCTCAATCGGACGCATTCCAAATCGACGAGCGAAAGACGGTCTCGTATTTTTGAAGCGACCCGCGGAAGATGGCTTCACGTGCGAAATTGCCGCTGCCTTGAACTTGCCTGAGGTCAAACTTGACCAGCTGATTGAGCACTCCAATGACCTATCACTCGTGTTGTCTAGCTGCCAGAAGCAACGCCCGCCACAGGTCGGGCGTAGTGGCGCAATTGATGTCACAAATAGGGAGGATGAGGTCCGGGTTCGCCACCGCCCGTATACCTTTCGCGGCCGCCATGGCGTAGTGGGCGAGGGCTACACTTAATTCAACGGGTTACGCACTGGATGAGCACAGATTGCTTGTAACAGCTTTAATAAGTACAACGATGTAGCCGATCTTCACTTGCACGCTCGTGGACGGAGCACAGATTGCTTGTAAGACTTTAATAAGTACAACTATGTAGCCGATCATCACTTGCACGTCGTGGAAGGGCGCTGTGATTGCTTCAGTGGGCACTTTAATGGAAGTCATCAACTATGTAGCCCGATCATCACCTAGCACGTCGTGGACGGAGCACAGATTGCTTGTAAGACTTTAATAAGTACAACGATGTAACCGATCATCACTTGCACGTCGTGGACGGAGCACAGATTGCTTGCAAGACTTTAATAAGTACACCGATAGCCGATCATCACTTGCACGTCGTGGACGGAGCACAGACGCTTGTTACACTTTAATAAGTACAACGATGTAGCCGATCATCACTTGCACGTCGTGGACGGAGCACAGATTGCTTGTAACACTTTAATAAGCACAACGATGTAGCCGATCATCACTTGCACGTCGTGGACGGAGCACAGATTGCTTGTAAGACTTTAATAAGTACAACGATGTCGCCGATCATCACTTGCACGTCGTGGACGGAGCACAGATTGCTTGTTAACACTTTAATAAGTACAACGATGTCGCCGATCATCACTTGCACGTCGTGGACGGAGCACAGAGTTCGCCTGCTGCTATCATCAGCGATGTAGCCGAATCCACAGTACAACGATGTACGCCGATCATCACTTCCGCACGTCGTGGACGGAGCACAGATTGCTTGTTACACTTTAATAAGTACAACGATGTAGCCGATCATCACTTGCACGTCGTGGACGGAGCACAGATTGCTTGTAACAACTTTAATAAGTACAACGATGTCAGCCGATCATCACTTGCACGTCGTGGACGGAGCACAGATTGCTTGTAACACTTCTAATAAGTACAACGATGTCGCCGATCATCACTTGCACGTCGTGGACGGAGCACAGATTGCTTGTAATGCTTTAATAAGTACAACGACGTAGCCGATCATCACTTGCACGTCGTGGACGGAGCACAGATCGCTTGTAAGACTTTAATAAGTACAACGATGTAGCCGATCATCACTTGCGACGTCGTGGACGGAGCACCAGATTGCTTGTTACACTTTATCCAGTACAACGATGTAGCCGATCATCACTTGCACGTCGTGACGGAGCACAGATTGCTTGTAAGACTTTAATAAGTGCACGTCGATGCAGCCGATCATCACTTGCACGTCGGATGGACGGAGCAGCTGAGATGTCGCTTGTGCAGACATCTTCACCACACAGTATCAGACCGGCACTGATGCAGCCGATCATCACTTGCAAGTCGTGGACGGAGCACAGATTGCTTGTAAGACTTTAATAAGTACAACGATGTAACCGATCATCACTTGCACGTCATGGACGGGCACAGATTGCTTGTAAGACTTTAATAAGTACAACGATGTAACCGATCATCACTTGCACGTCGTGGACGGAGCACAGATTGCTTGTAAGACTTTAATAAGTACAACGATGTAGCCGATCATCACTTGCACGGTCGCGGCCTATTCTGTGCTTATTTATTTCACACATACGCGCATGTGGCATGCAGTGGAAAACAATGCAGAGTTCGGAAAAAGATTAACACGCTTAACCTCGCGTCTGCTTCCTTCTTCCGGATTTTCTGCCCTCTCTTTCTTGTTCTTCAGCTCAGGATCGATGTGAGCGCTTACGATTTGCCGTGCTTGAGTCCCGCTTCTTCACACCTGATCCACGCGAGGTAGGAGCGATCGAGCTGTCACATTAACCCGTGAAACAACCGACGCGACCAAACAGACACGACTCAAAAGTTCCGGCTAGGATCGGCACCTGCGCTGCCCATGCGCACCGCCATGTTGAAATAAACTAACGTAGCGCGATTCTGTCGACTTATGCCAAGTTCCCTCGAGTTCCGTGGGGAACTTGGGCGGGGTTGGAACTACATTGCATAGAAGACAAGGCCGTTGTGCTGACATTTTGCGTCACCAGCGAAGAACAAACGCTGGACGGAGATTGAAAACGAGGTGCTGCGTCAGCGCTCGACTCCGAGTCAAGTTTGAGCCGAACGTTGAAACAATCGTCGTGTCCAATGTGCCCAGCGTTGGCCTTGGCTGATGACGCCATCTCATTCAGCACTATGGCTTTGTTATCTAAGGCGTTGGTTGGAAGCTATCGATGGCGCGGGCGCTGCCACGAATTGGCGAGCAAAGACACTGATCTCTATGTCTATTTGCTGGATCGCGTTAGATCAGCTCCGCCAATGGAGGCGAACGCGGCCACGGTCGGCCACCTTTTGGTAGAGTTATATTATCTCTAGCCATCATTGGAATATGGCGGACAGCGCAATATTGTCGGCAGGCTGCCTTAAAAATAGCCGTGGGTCTAGTAAACTGTACTGTGGGTGATATTTCGTGTTTGAATAAAATTGTTCGACGAAGCAGAGTCTTGGAACCCAGCGTGAACGGTAGCCCCATCTTTGAGGACTCGGGGAAAGCTTTACGAACGCGCAGCACCGGGCGAAAGCAGCGCAGTCAGCATCACGAAAGCAGACGCCGTACCGGCGCCTGCTTTGATGCTTCTTTAATGCGACTTTCGATGCGAGCTGTGCTGCTTTTCCCCGGTGCTGCGATTTCATGAAACTTTCACCTGGTCCTCAAAGATCGGTCTACCGATCACGCCGGGTTTCAACAATATGCCTGTTGAACAATTTCAATCAAGCTCGAAATGTCACCCACGTCTATTTTTGACGGCCTGCCACAACTGCACGCGCTGTCTGCTATGGATGAATGAAAGTGGCTGCACCACTGGGCTGCACCAGCTGTACATTGGCTAGAGTAATATAACTCTACCAAAAACATGGCCGCCTGAAGCCGCATTTCGCGGAGCGAGGCAAGCACCATACAGCAAATCGACATAGAGATCAGTGGCAGAAGACGACTAACCCAGAGCCGGACGTTCCAGCTGAAACAACGCGTGCTCAAGGAGGCGCTCCTGGCGCGCTCCAAATCTGCGAGCGGAATTCACCAATAAATAAATTCTACCGGACGGAAATCTGAAGCGAGAACACAATTCGGCTGTCACGGTCCGACAGACATAAGTTGGACGAACTTCGGCTGTATTCTAGAATTAAAACGTCAAAAGGTAGAAATGCGCCGATAAATTGACTGAGACAAGGGGACGAGGGCGCGGGAGGATGCGAGGACGCTAAATTGCTGATTGGAAGTATTAGTGGACAGACCTAAAGCTAGCTGCCTTTGTCTCCACTGCAGTCGTCGAACGCATTCGAATGCGAGAATCAAACGCTGGATCGTCAGCGTTCCGCATTCTAACGCGTTCAACGAGATGCAGGGAGACAAAGGCATCTAGCAGGTCTAACCCGCTAATAGCTTTCGATAGAACTCTGCGTTCTGGCGTTCCCTCTCGTCTCCCTCTCTTAGTTCCTTGGCACGTGGTCGCGGTCTCTGCAACAAAAATGGGCAGCTTTACAATTATATTCAGTTGATACTGCCATCTGTTTGCAAGTAGCAAAAGAGCACGCATGACACACATATTTTGCTATGTAACACAAAGGGGAATATATGGTGGTCGCTGGCAGTTACCGCAGTCCGCCTGCGATACATGGTGTCGCTAGAGATATGGGAGCGCAACTATGGTGGATTCCAATGAGTCCATGGGAACGTGTTGCCAAGGAGGGCTCTTGCGCCACCCATGCTTAGGCCAGAGAAGCAGATGGAGTGGTACATTAGGCAATAGACCACTTACTAAATCCCCCAAGCGCCCCTGCCCGCACTCTAGGAATCATAGGAACGGTGTTATTTCAATTACCTAGTGATCGGTAATTTCGACCAATTCGATGCTTAAACAATTTTGAGTGTAATCCGGATTCATCCTGAATAAACTTGGTATAAAGCCCAAAGGCCTGTTATTTCACTTTTAATATTTCTCGTTACTGCCAGCGTTTTTGATACATGTGCATGCCTTCCACCATTCAACCTGGCTGAGCTACATAAAATCTCTACAATATAATCATTCTCGTAGAGCTTCAAAAAACGCTCATATTAACTTTGAAACGCTAAAAATGCTATAAACAGCTCCGCTGACTCAGAGCTAAATCTCTGGTTTTAGTGGCTGTGAATTCTGGGCTCTTCAAGCAATTCCCGCTAAAACAATAATTATGAAAATGATAATATGTTAAGAGATCTTTGCAGCTCAGCTAGGTTAAATGGTGGAGTGCATGCGCAGTATAAAAGGTGCTGACATAGACGAGAAAAATTTAAAAGTGATCCGAAAGGTCTTTATGCACACGACCCTTATTCGAGATGACGAAGGATTACACTCAAAAAAGCGTTTAGCCATCGAATAGGGTAAATTTACCGATCAGTAGGGAGTCGAACGAGCATCATTCCCATGATCCCTCGAAGGCAGGCCGGGGCGCGTGGAGTATTTAGCAAGTTGTCTATTGCAATACACGTATTCTTGGCGTTGTCATTTTTATAAAGTAATAATAATTTTATAAGGTGTATAGCACGCTAGGGATATAACTGAAGTGATAAAAAATTCTTCACAGATTGCAGCGCAGCACTGAATAAAGGATGTAGTCATCATTGTATTTAGCAGCGATTTGGCAGTGATTTAACACGACATTTCACGGCCGAGGTACATCGCACTCATGAGATTATGGACCATAATCCGAAACGTGACACGTGACACCCGTTGGGTTGAGAATCCAGCGCTATTTCCGTGCTAATTGCGGCTACAGACCTTATGGCTAGTTCTCACTTGCGAAATACGCACTCGCCGCCGACTGGATTCGGTCGCCGAAAAAAGATCGGGCCGTTCACATTTGTTGCCGCTGGAGCACTATATAGCCCCTGCGGAGTAGAGTAGCACAATCCTTTGGTCCGTGTGTTTCGCCGAGAAGATGGCCGACAGAGCAGCTCGGCGCGAGTCACGTGGTACTCAGGGTTCCAGGAGGCGGCCTGACCTATGGGAGAATACATGGAGACTCCGCGCTACCCAAATATGCTCCCGCAATCTTTCTCTTGCAGCGCAGATACTTTACGGCTACGATGAAAAATAGGTAACAGCCGCGGTGCTGGGCGAATCCGCGACATCCTCTTCGCAACACGAGAATGCAGTAAATAAACAACGTGTGTGCAGTGTGCATCGCAGTACGTACCGCTTGTTCCCAATTCGGTTCCAATTAGCTTCCACTAGCTCGTCCTGATAATCATTGTCTTCGTATCGAGCATGCGTCTTGTCATAAAGTGCGACGTGGTTTTTCACCGCTTCTATTAGTAGCTCCGCGAGACACTGGTATAGCCACAGGCACAGACGGCACAGACATAATGGACGCCATTTGCAATACCGTCTGCTTGGACAGGATCCGACGTCAGCAAGCGCCACTTCCCCCGTGCGTTCTGATTGGCTTGCGGCGAGCGAAAGCTTTTTCCGGCGTTGAAAATTGGTCCCAGAGCGATCTTGCTTTCCGCCGGAAAATCTGCCTTCTTTCGTCACCGGGCGTCAGAATTCCCGCGGATCCGGCCGCCGGTTCACAAGTGTGAACGAGGCATTACTCAGTGTTGCGTTGCACTCTGCGAACCGTCGTCTACAACTTCAGTTATACACCCAGTGTACCCACACCTTTGCTGCGCTTACTGTTGAAACAAAAAATGCTGAGTAACAGGGCTGTGGGCACGTCTGCGACGGCTGATATTTTGCCAAAAAGAGTTGTGGCGCATGCTCGAAACACCGTACACAACCTAGTATATAGCTTTCACGGCCGAAGTTCATCAGAGCTATTTATTTCAGATCAAGCGCAACGTACACGTACTAACTTCAAATCCGGAACATGGCTTAGGGTATCGTAATTGGCTGCCAGAACAGTGCCAAAAATGATAGTTGAATCTTACTGCACCCAAAACCTTGATGAGAAAACAACAGCGCGAAGTATATCGACGGCTCAGCTATCATGAACAACATAAGTGCACTTCGTTTTACCATATGTTCGAGCGCAGCCGACGTTATGAGCCCCAGGACCAATGAAGCAGAGCCGGAAGCGCGTTGTCACAGCGTTCGCTACCTTTATATGTGATGCTCATCTGCAGGCTGATCCGAAATATAGACTGTGATCACTACAAGTCGAAGACGTGTTCCAGGCAGCGTGGTTGTGACTAATTCCGTTCAGTGCTGGCTCTACAATATAACTCATACAATACAAAAACAGAATTTCATGACTTATTCTGACTATAAAAACTGGTTAAAAAGAAAGAGGGTAAATCTGGGCTCATAATCAATTAAAAATTGATTGTGGAATGAAAGAGTTACTAGCAATAGACTAAAAGATCAAGAGCAAGACCGGCATATCGAGCCTATTTCGGCGCGCCTGTCCCATCTTGTTCTTGCGAATAGATAACGCCTTAGCGAGAGGGTTTGCTTTCGGCGAACGTTATCTGGGCGCTCCTTCGAATGGAGTGTCGTTACCTAACTCTGTTACTTTATGTATTGTTTTCCACTCATTAAAATGTCGACGCCTCTTAAGAATACCACACGGGTACATTCTGCGGTAGGAGTATTTTATGACAGTATCTCACCAGTGTCACAAAAAGAGAAAACACTGTGTATCTCGTAGGTTCACGCTAACCATGTGCGGCTTACAACATAATAGTAATAAATGTTAATATGTATAGAGTTTAGAGCTTTCAGAGTCTGCATTGACATGAATCGGCGTAATCAATTACTTTCGTTTATCTGATTAACAATCAGCGTTTGGAGCGTTCCCGTTCGAACTATTTCGGCATAATGTCGAAAATATATGTGCCAGTGTTTTTGTGAAGAGTGCAAATACAAAACATTTATGATGCTTTTTGCATGTTTCAACAGACTAGACCTTGCAGACAAGCATGGTAGCATAGTACGAAATTCTGTTTTGGGTAAGGGCAAAACTCCTTCTATTTCTTGCTTCTCACTGTACACCGTTTCACCTTCCGTCCAGACGCTGCGGACGCTACGAGCTATCCCAGCCAATCCCGTTCTGTGGACGTAGCCCGTGATACGCTTTCTGCGCGTCGCTGTGCCCCCTCTCACAGGTCACGTGACACTCGAACGGACTTGGATTGGCTCCGACGGCTGGTAACGTCGGCTGCGCTCCGGACGTAAGGTGAAACGGAGTATAGGCCAAAATTACGGCCATATTGCTGCAGCCTTTAACAGATATGTCTCGAGAGTATAAAGGAGATTTATTTGCTGTACTTTTGAAGTTTGCTTATTTTAATAGAAATACCGCGTGAGCAAAAATTGTATCGTTGGCCATTTAAATTGAGACCGCAAAAAAAGGTTCCACAATGCATCGCGCTTTGATATTGTACAGAAATAGTTGAAGATGGTGCATTTTCTTCATCAAAAGTAATAAAAAAATGAGATTCTGGGTTAAGAGTGAAACATTCAGAGCGTGTAATTGCTCATACGGCTGCCGTCTGCAAATAACAGACGCATGACTGACGCAACAGAAGAGAGACTAAGGGAGCTGTTGAAATATAGGCGAAAGTGTGACAAAAAAGTTTTAGTTTTTAGTTCAATCTCCATTTCGCGTTTTCTTACAAAAATTAAGAAAATCACGCATTACACCAAAAAATCTCGCGACGCATTCGACTGAAAGTATCGTCTTCTATTGGCGACCCAGCGAAATCGACGCCGCGTAGCGGCAAAGCCGTGAAACTCATGAGAGGAGGTCGTTTCAACTTTGTCGTTTGCTATGGCTGCTTCGTTCTCGTAGGCAGCATAGAAACAAACCTCGTTTCCAGTAATTATTTTTAGGCTTCCGCCGTGTCATTCCTACGCATTGACTATAGTCGGTGACAGGTCAAGAACGAAGTGGGAGCTACTCCCAGCCCTCTCCACGTTAGCAGAGCGATCACCGAAGTGGAGGCGACCCCTCTCCATCGTTCGCTCTGCTAATGTGGAGAGGGGTGGGAGGAGCTCCCACTTCGTTCTCGACCTGCCACCGACTAGGAAGACGGTATTACCGTCGAAAAATCGCTATGCTTTCATATTTAGCACCGACGCTGCAGTGCAAAAAATGTATGGTGGTCCGCGTGCTGAACGACCAAAACGACCTCATTTCATCCGCCATTTTACCCTGACCAGCGCGCTCCATACTGTTCGCTGGAGTCGCGAATTGAAGATCAGTGTTTACGTCCTTTGCGTCCACGCTCGTATCTACCTCCATCTGTCGGCTCTGGCGCGAAGCAAGTGCCGTTTGTTGCGCAGAAATGAACGTCACATGTAGCGAATTGACGCTCTTAATATTTTACTGGAAACGGCGGCCGTCTGAAAATAGAAGAAGTCTGGGTTACGCAGCCAAGGAGAGATAAAGGAAGCTGTCTAAATATAGGCGAAATAGTCAAATAAATAAGTTTTTTTAGTTTTATGTCCATTGTGTGTTCCCCGTCGCAATATTTCATACATGTCTGAGGTTTTGATGACGCATTTAGCTGTTAGACTGAAACCAGATAAAGTTAACGATCTCGCGTTCTGACTCGCGCCGTTGTCCTCTGTGCAATGACCTGAACACGACATTTCCTGAGGCTTCTTAGAATGTAGCCAGAAACTATACAGCCCCGGCAATTGAGGCATTTTATAGCTTAGGAAGAACCTTAATTAACGAACAAAACGTAAGAGCGCAGGTGAGTCTGGTGTATACTGGACATTTTGAAGCAACCCGAGACTGAAGAATACGAAAGGACATCAATAGAAGTAAAAAAGAATGTCTCGAGATTTAAAAAAAAAACTTAATTGGGCAGCAATACTTTGATTAAACAGTACACAGAATCTGTAAGTATCATAATGTGGTTATGTTTTGTCTAACTCGTAGCAGAAGGTACCCTACAGGACACCGTTAACAGATCACGACATTGACGTTCTTTTCGTATTTTAATAAGACTGGCAGAACATTTTAGTGCAGTAATTTGTCGCATAGGATGTGCGGTTTCCACTGCGTTATTAGTTTTGATGGCAGCACACCAGGTGTGAGAGAAAGATTGCGATAACCAGCAATCACCTGTTAGTTCTAACTCTGATACAATGTACATTCTCATATAATATGCATCGGTTTTTTATTGGTTGATTGTACGCACAGGGTGATCACAAAATATCACAGTGTTTTTTTAATTGCAAAATAAACTACGCCTCGTCGAACACTCATTCTTCGTTCAAATGTAGCGCTAGCGGTATGAACCAGACGCCAAAGCTTGAGAACGGTGTTATTTTTGTCAAAAGTAATGTGATTTTCTGAAAGTTGCAAAGGGAAAATGGGGCCCGCTTTCACCTGTTTTCGGCAACGCACTCCATCCAGTCCCATGTAGTTGAACTGGCTCCATCGGCCTGCATTTTCCTTTTCAATATTTCAGAAACTTGGTTTAATTTTTGAATGAGATACTGGTTAGTTTTGAAACTTTAGCACCTTGTTCCAAGCCGCTAGGATGGTGCGCGTTCGGTAATCCGTAGTTTATTTTTTGCGGCAAAACAACAGCAACAGCACAAGTAAAAATTTCGGAACACTTTGCAGACTACCGAATTTCTGCTGCCCTTTGTTTGGCTTTACTTCCACATATTACATAACAGCAGGATATACCATTTAAGTCCATCTGTGAATAAAGTAACTTGTAAGTAAGCAATCTATATTTCAAATTTTTTTCTATCGTTGTTACCATCGCGCGTTTGACCCGCTGGGGTTATGATGTATTAATTCAATGCTGTTTTTCCGTGCTCTTCGATATGCTTGTGTTTTCAAAGCGAGATCGTGCATGGGGAAGTATTTTGGTGAATTCTACCTATTTCGGTTTTGTTTGAACACTGCGATGTAATTGCTGAATCAGCTAGAGGAAACCATATCTTTTTGTCGCTATTTGTAAAAGACAATGCATTGCGCAGTGGATCCAGTGTCTCGAAGAAAAACGTACTAAGCATATAAAAACATTTCCAGCCTTTCCACTCTGGTGGAGAATGAAGACCAGCGGAGCTGTTCAATGGGAAGTAATGGCCGCGCTACAAGTCGGCAAGCCAGAGTAGAGAAAGGCTGCCGCCATCTATTAGCGATGGCGGCAACCAGATACGTGGCCTGCCGTCATCGCTCATAGATGGCGGTAGGCGTCCAGAGTTCGGGTCTTCATTTGTTTGCGGGGAACACAATCCTGGGGAAACTAACCCTTAAAAGCTCCGCTGTAAAAAAAAAAAAAGAAAACAGGGAGGGTGAATTTCATTCTTATTTTTCTCGGAATGGTGGTAGATTTGCCACAAACCTCCTTGAGTCTAATGACTAAAGATGGCGCAGTCAGTGTCTGCGTGCTTTGCGCCCTCGGTCGTAATACTGTTTAAAGGCACACTCCAGGGTATATACTCTCACCAAGTTTTCGTTTGTACATGACATATAAGAGCCCAACTACGCAGAACACAATTTGCGGCTCGAAATTCGTTTTCTTTCCGCCCGAAAAACCGCCGATCGAGAACTGGCTGGTTTGAGTCGCGCTCACTCTCTTCTCTGTGGTCACGTGCCGTTTGCTATGGTTTAGAGCTACAACCACCAAAAATGACCAAAGTCGTGGGCCATCGAAGGTGCACACTTAATACTAAAAATAGACAAAACATGTGATACCCATTTTTTGTGGCTTCTAAAAATCTAAAAATACTTTGATTGCAAAAAAAAAAAAAACATAGCACAGCCAAAGATTTTTACAACCTTTTCCTCCCCTATATTTGTTTTTCCTCCCAGTTCAGTTTAGGTTTCAGTTTCGAGCAGTTAAGTCTTTTTATTTTCTTAAAAATATACGTTGCGCTGTAGCAAAATATCGATTGGGTAGTCTGCGGAAGTCATAATAGAACGCCTGGCAAAACATAAACAATATTTTTAAGGCTTTGTCAATGTCGCTTTAATATTTTGTTACTACTCATTAAAATGTCGTCGCCTATAAAGAATACCGTACGGGTACATCCTACCGCACTGGATGCATTCCCCGTTACTTAGATGGATATATCTACCGCTCTCAATGATCATCCCTAGCAACTGACCATCTCTTTGTTTTATTAGGTATAGCGTATCTCGGTGCCGTCTGCCACCTAAGTTTACGAGCTGCTCTTGCTGAGGACCACGCCTACACATTTGCTACGGTCGGCGTCACTGCGCACGAACTTGCTCACGCGTAAGTTAATTCGCCAAATGCGATACTTTCATGCTGGCACTCAAGGAGATGTGCGAGCAGGGTAGCAGACTGGTGACAGATAATTGTGTTCACTGGTGCAGTACACAACGCGGTCAACCTCGGTGCGCAGGAATGCGGCTAATAGTCAATAAATATTCAAGCATGGCAAAAACCTAAACGGACGGAGAACATTGAGAGATCGACGGACACACAAGCGCACACACGGTATTTTTCTGTTGGTCTGTCTTTCTTTTTCCGTGCTTCTTCTTGCGTGAGCTTTAGTTACTTTTCTGTATCGCCATGTTCTACTGCGCACATGTAGTGACTAGCAGCTTAACATACACAGGTCAGGGCAGTCCCTTTATCTTATTAACGCTTTGCAGTCAACAAGACAGCGGAATTAACCAATAAAAAATAAGGACTCGTGAAATAAGAAGCGTGAACACAATAAGCCAAACCGTGCGTTCCTTAGGCAGTAATAGAGACTGTGCGAAGAGCAAGTTCGTCTCCTTCTTGCACCGGAGTTGCGAGTGACGTCCGAAGGATGGTGAGCTCTGGTTGGCTCTTACTAAAAGGATAGGGGGTAGACCTCATTGCTATATGCCTTGAGGCCTACCCACTATTTTTTCGATCAGCCAATAAGAGCTCCCGTTCTGAACATTCAAGCAACCCTTGAGCAAGGAGCAGACGAACTTGCTGTCCACATAGCCTTTATTTTAGGTAAATATATTATATTGTCATGGGCAGCTTAAGGAAGGAAGGGAGTGGCTCATTATGCTCGCGCTTATTTGCGGGATTCGTTCTTTAGGCGATTTCGGTGGCAACGCAGCACTAGGATAGGGTGCTGAGTGATCATACAGATGTTCAGGAGTCGCCGCTGCCTCACCAAGATATCGGTGGCTCTATGGATCCCTGCCACTTTGTTGATCTTGTCGTCAGGTGCACCGAGATGCGTGGGTCATGGCCGCATGATTTACACTTTTTTGGAAAGCTGGCAGCCTGTCTTGCGATGAAATTGAAGATGGTGCAGAAGCCGCTGGTTTTTAATGCGCCTCTGAAGTGGACGTTACATGCGTTTTTTTTTAGGTATTACTTAGGCGAGAGAACCGTTGCCCAGTAAAGTATTTAACGAAACGAGGTATATTGAAATTTTTGGAAGCTTTTTTCGGGGTAATGTTGAGTGCGAGTTTCAGAAGCTAAATTGAAAACATTTATTCGATGATGGTTGTTTTTAAACAGCCTGCCTGTACCGCGACAATTTAGTTGTAAACACTCGTTTATTACTACTTTAATTTTTGTTAATTAAAGTATTTTTTATTGTTTGCATGCGAAGTTACAAATTAAGATATTTTAGTTAGTACTCGAAGCACGAACGCAACTTTACACTCACTGAAGAATGAGAGCATTGCGCGACAGGGCTTCCACTCAGTCATACACATCAGCAACAAAATTAAATCTTAGTTTCGGGTTTTACAGGAAACATTTGGAGGGGCAAACGCAAATGAAATAAACTCAGGTTAAATTTTGATAGTTACTGATTTGCTTCAAAACTGGTTCAACTGAGTAGTAGACATTTCTGAGCTGGTAACCCTAATTACAAGTCACAATATTTCTTTGCAAAGTTATTGAGGTTTTAAATTCGGTTTGAGAAGTCGAGTGCTTTTCATCGCAACAATGAACGCGTGACAGCAGGTGTTATATTATCAGAAAATATAGGGGCATCTCAGCTTGTTCTAGAAGGACGAAAAGTTTTATGGGGTAAAATTCATGCCGGTTGACATCACGCTGAAAAGAAAAAACACACAAAAAAGCACGCGGAAAACTATTTGTTAGATTGCCTTCATCGCTGCAAGGTATACAAAATGTGGCGTCATTCCACTAGGCTGCGTGGGAAAATGTGAACATTTTATTGGCATCACCTTAATTTGCCGTTTCTTCGATAGCTGTATGGAACTAAGAGATAATGAATAGCGTGCCGGAAAAAATAAAACCTGGGAATTTCGGAATTTTTTTGTTTTGTTACATAGTTCTGCAATTTGTTGAACGAACTGTTCTCCGACACCACTAAGCCCTATCAAAAACGTTTTAAATCTTGCCGGATTCTTCTGGCCTCATGTCAAGTGTGCTTGACCCCAATCTCTGATAACAAAACGCAAGTTTGTCAGGACAATAGTTCATTCCTCACATACGTTTCGGAATTGCTGTTCACTAAAGTGTCCATCGTCGTTGGCCAGAGATATATCTGCGAATATATTTTGTCTAATCAAATGTTGTTTTTATATTATTCAATATTTTTCTGAAATATTAATTATTGCCATATAGTCTACTTAAGCAACGGTTACTTAAGCAATTTTCAGAAAATCTTCATATTGCAAAGAAAACTACGGAGAAGCATTTGCAATGTTGGTAGGACTATCAAACATATATCTTTTTTAATGAAGTGGGTACATTAAAATATTTGATCGGTATGAAGATTTCATATTCTTGAAAAATATGACTGAAAAAAAAGCATACACAGACGCATCATCTTCCATACTTATCTAATCTAACAATGTAAAAAAAGAAAGATTCATATTCTACACATGTTACAAAACTCTCAGGAAGAATGTTACTTTAAACAAATTACGGCCGTCAAACAACGGTGTACACCCTCCCAACCACTCTTAAGCACCTTAGTGTAAAACATACATGCAGGCTTGTGCTTGCTAAATCTAATGTATTATAAATACAAGCTACCGAGCCTAAGAATATAATGGATTACCAGTTTATAAATCAATGTCGCTTTGAAAATTAACCGATTACTTTACTCGTTACGTTCCAAAATACTTTTCACATTACTTTTCCGGACATCAAAATTAAACGTCGTTGCTATTTGAAAAGAATGTGGTTTGTCCGTGTACAACTTCTATGTTTTCGTTTTTTCGTTTTTATGACTATTCTTGTTATGCTCGAGGCATCTAATTCTCTTATGGCTAGCACTCCGTTATGTCTAGCTTTCAGCTGCCTCAGCTCCTAGCAGTATTCAATGAGATTATTGTGTGAATAGGTCGCAGTTGCTTGGCGATTTTTTGTCGGGCTTAGAGTTATTATAGTAAAAGATCAAGACTTTTTTTTTGTTACACCACTCTGCTAAAATATTGAATGTAAAGATTTACGCTATAGTTCGAGTTCGGTAATACCGTTTTCTTTTTTCATTTCGCCTACTTTTAATGTTTATGGGAAGAATCAAAATTCAAATGTATTTTGCTTAACTATTAATCCGCATAAAAGTTACTTTACTTTTAATTCTGCGGTATTGTCGTTCAATGCGAGACCTTACGCGTGTGTTTCGGTTTTTGTTTTTGTGGGCTACAGGGTGTTTTACTCGGTGTGCACGTAGCAGCCACATAAAAGGGCTGACTTATGTCATCGGACCGCGGTGACCACGCAAAAATTAAAGAGGTAATATCATGTTTTGTCATGGTAACGTCAAACAACATGAAAAAGAATAAAGAAACAACGATGAACAAGTAAGAAGGAGGCATGGATCGACAAACCTTCTTACCCCAAAGTCTTGATATTAACAGGATGATTTATATCGTTTTTTTTGCCGTAAGAAATACACTTGCATTTGCGAAGCATCTTGTGATGTGTTTTATTATGAGCCTATCTAGAGTATTTGGTGTTTGTTCCCCTGTCTCTTTAATTTCATATGCTTGCATAAATGTGTTTTGACCATCATAACAACAACAGCCGCAAGACAACAAGAAACACATACAGGGCACACCCAAGAGACAGATAGCGCTGACTTACAATTCAATAGTATCTTTGGGTTCTTCTGCGCGAGGAACGAGCATTGCCAAACTGCTTCGTATTCTTTGTCTTCGCGAGGCGCAACAATATTTTCCGTATCTCGCCGGTGTCTCATCTCTCCATGTACCAAACACTCTAGCTCTTTTTTTATTGTTAACGACAAGGGTGGGAAACTGACACATGCATCTTTAAGTCGTGCAATCCATTCTGCCTAAAGTATTTCTTTAGTAAGCTTCAGAGCTATTTCTAAGTACGTATAACAGAGCACCGCGGAAAGTGACATCCTCACATTAATTATTTCGAATCTATTCTTGATCTGGAGTCTACTAAAGCGCGGTTTAACAGAACACAGTTGTATTCCTTTCGCAGTCTTGGTAGTGTTCACGACGGAGATATGCCTATATTTGCAACCCTCGGAAAGCAACCCAAGATTTGTGACCCAAGGAATGGAAATACTATGGCGCCTACCGCTGGTGGCACCAATTTCGGGGTGTTCTCCGAGTGTTCTCTGGATCAAATGTCGTCCTTCGCCGGGTAAGCCATCACTGACAACATCTATCGAAAAGTAATTCTCATATTAAGTTCCGAGAAATTCATGAATTTATTATGGTTCACAAAGCACTCGAAACAACAATCATTTATTTCTTGACGTAATACACTGAGTAAGTGGGACAAGCGAGCGGTATCACACCTCGTATATCAGAAACGGTGCCTAAGTGGCAGACTCCTTTGCACTTAGTCTTATTTTCCTTCCCGCTCATCAAATAGGTCAGTTTGAGAAATCAAGGAGCGATATTGGGATGAAAACCCTTCTACCTCTCAGCAATAAGCGGTGCAACACTTACACTCCTTGGCTCATATATAACTCCCCGAAAACCGCACTTCCGTTCAGTCTACTGACGTACGTGGAACTAACGTTTGAAACTTTTACGAGCGTCCTGAGAGCTGCGTGATATATAAGTTACTAAGTAGAGAATGCGTATCAAGAACTTCAAAACAAACAAAAATCACTGAGGTTTTGCATCAGCGCCAACAAATCCTTAAGTGTTTTCGTGTAGTTTTTGATGCGCATATTAACTCTTTTAATAAGTTGTATCCCTTGACTATCAAGAATCTCGTCAAAATTGGAATCGTCGGATCGACTTGGGTGAACTGAACGACGGAGTGTAGTTTTTGGCGTGTTATATATATGGGACAAGGTGTCTAAGGGCTACGCGCCCTAGTTCTGAGAGTGCGCCGACTGCTTGAGAAACGCGGGGCGGGTCTTACCATTATCACACTTCTTGCATTGTTATTAGTTTTTCGTCGCTCTTATCAGCAAACGCAATGACCTCATCGACTGTAGTGCGATAATAAGACGCCCAAAACTCGTCACACCCAGCGTTTCTTTCACTCTAAAAATGCCTGCGCGTCTACTTACCCGCAAGACACTCAAAGGCAATATTTGCGATCCACGAAATCAGCTCAGCAAATGATGAGGCGGAACATCCGCTTAGACCTCAAAATTAAGTCTACGCTGTGGCATTACGCAATGCAAGCATGACTGTTAGCATTGCGTAATGTCACAGCGCAGACCTCATTTTTGGGTCTAAACGGATGTTCCGCCTTACAACTCAGTGAGCTGATATTGAAGATAGCTGAGATTGGCTATTTAAGTGTTTTGCGGGTAAGTAGACGACGCACGTTTCTTAGAGTGTCGGTTGTCAGATGAGACATGAGTAGAGGGACAAAAACATTGCGCTGTTAAAATTTCAAAAATAAACGCCAACGTTTTCGTTTACGTTTCTTGGCGATGGTATATGGTGCCGGTCTTGAGTATAACCTAATTGGACCCGAGAACTACGACACCAGTTGGTTTGCGCTTAGTAACAACCAATTGTGATCCTCGGTTAGTAGCACGGTGTAAGATAATACTCTTCAGGTGAGGACAGCGCGCTCCTCGCGCAGTTCAGATAAAGTTCGCTTTTCACTCTCTCTCTTTCTCTCTCTCACTATACTTCGTTTCACCTTATCTTGTACCGCAGCGAAGGCTAGAAGCGCGAGCTCATAGCGTTGGCAGCTGCCCTTGGTGCACGAGAGCATGTGCCGCCGAGATGTGCTTTAGAGCAAAGAGCTCGCGCTTGTAGCCTTTCCTGCGGTACAACACTAGCTGAAACAGAGTATAGGGTTTCCAGCGGCGCCGGCAGATGACTCGTCGACCCGTGGGCACGGCAAAGACGGCTCGTGCCGCCTCACGCTCCACACGCGGAGAGCTCCAGCGAGGTTGTTGCTCGTGCAGAAAGACCAAGGTGTACCGGGCTGTCATGGCAACGAGATAATTTGTTTTGCTCTCACACAGTTTCGCCGTTTGGCCGCCGGCGACACTGTCAGCCGCGGGCACGCAGAGCCGTTTATACTGAGAGAGTTTGGCCTTCTTAAGGAGATTTTGACAGCCTGGCAACCACAGCAGCGTAGTCTGACAACCGGGGATGACTACTTCCGTCCGCCATATTGTGGCTCTGACTCATAGGAACTCTACGCGATTTCTCAGGAATGAACAAGACAAAGAAGTAACGCCATATTGTGTTACCGCGAAATCCGCTTGTTCTAGCGGCCAACAAGCTCCGCCCATTGGCCAAACTCTCTCAGTATAAACGGCTCTGCGGGCACGGTGGCCGCGGAATAATGCAGCCTTTCGGATGCCCGTCGAACGAACACTATCTGATTCCTCGCGCCGCGCGTTCAGCCCCGCCGTGTCCTCACCTAAAGAGTGTATCTTACACCGTTGGTTAGTAGGTTGTCTCGTTCGGGCATATTGGGACGGTGATGCAAAGCGCCCAAATCCAACAATGTCGGGCTCACAGCACGCGCTGTAATTATCGCCTACTTCGGCGGGTGATTGTGGTAAACGCTGGAGGCACCTATTGTTGCAAAGTATTCCCGACAGATTTTTGCGCATGCATGCCAGAGGACTGGGTGTGGAAAGCGCTTCCGTTGTCCAATGCGTCAAAGCACACATGGCCTAGTCGGCTACCAAGCTCAATCTACTAGAATTGCTTTTTGAAAGGAAACTAAACTAATTTAGGATCTATATTTGCAATATATATATACAAATATGTTATTCGGAACTGTTTGTTGAACGAAGTTTAACAAATGATTGAACGAGATGGACTAAACAGAAAAATTATTTCTAGATTCTGAATTTCGTTGCTAATAATAGATAAACTATTTAACACATTATTTACTAGATGACACGAATGCTGAGCTATATACGGTCGACATCTTCTTTTCAATTCTTAATCTGTCGGACACAGTGTGATGAAATCAAGATTGTCTTTAGAAACTATACTATATAACGAAGCGGTTTCTTTATTTTTATGTAGCTGAATAATCATGAATTAACTAGCGCAATAAAACGTATGCATTTACTTCATTTAACCTTTTACCGTCATATTAGCAAGTTGACAACCTGGATCTTCAAACCAATGGATCACAGACGCTCAAAAAATATTTCGAAAATATTATGATTCACACATATTTTATTTTATATTGAAATAATATTCCGAAGGCTAGGTTTGAAAATGAAATGTTGACGTATTTATTTCATTGGGTAATAAAATAACACAGTAAATAATTATGTGAGAAAGGTCGCCAAAGAACCGGTGCCACGCCTAGGAAGTCCACGAACATTCGCACCAGTTTACTAAGGCATGCCTATACTCTTTTCTCCAGGTCACTGACCGAGGTATGCTTCAAAGTTGCCTCGTCCAAGAACTACACAATTCCGGAGAAACCGTTTCATGGCAAAACCTGGGACCACTTTAAGCACAAAGCCACAAACAAGACATTCTACTGCCAGAGTTTATACCCACAATTCTGGAGGGTAACAGGACGTGACGTAAGGATGACAATTTTTTACTTCAGTCAAAATACTGAAGATTTCGCTTGTACATATTAGTTACCTTTCAAGTGTTTACACAACGAAGATATAATTTATTGTAGCCTCTTTTGGCACCGGGCATTCAGCGACCTTTTCATGAAGACATAGGTATGACGTTGCCACAGCTGTTATAAATAATAGAAACCAGTGAAAACAAAAGCGATTGTTTCGATCACTATTTAGATAATGACATTAAACCCTCGTTTCGGGGAGAGAGGAACCCATACATTTAACAGTTTGCCCGTGAAATTTAGTGCTGAAACACAATTAGAGTGTAGGTCTCGTGACGTCGATTCCCTTTTAAATATTAGGGGTAACGGAATTGGTGTTTTATATTGAATGGGTTAAAACAGCGTGACTAATACACCTTGTTGGTGTATTAGTCACGCAATATACAAAAGATTTCTACTGCGCTTGCCCAGAGACGACAGCCAAGTTGACAAAGATGGCACCGCGCTGTAGGCCAGTGTTGAAATGGCCCGTGCACCTTTCCGGCGCTGGTTCCGCGTTCCCCTTACTCAGCTGATTTAGATTTTTGCAATTTTTTCCATCACAGTCTAAATGCGAAATTTATGAAGATGAAGAGATTCGCGGATGTAAATGAAGTAAAAAAAAAAGTTGGAGGCCATTAGTGGTGTATTTGTTTAGAATATTTTAAGACATTGTTTAGCAGTGGGAACAATGCGTCGAGAAGTGTATCGGATCACGAGGACAATACATTGAAGGAGGCTATAAACCAACACCTTGTTTACAAACAAGTCCACGCCTGCCCTGTTCCGGGTGCGGGCACAGCGCGTGCGCAGAATCCAGATTTTCGTGAGGTGGAGCTACCGCGCATGCGCCGATCCGACAGCAGCGCCACCGCAGCGGCTTGACATCAGAGCCACGCGTATTGTTTGGCGTTATCATCGGCTCATGGAGCATCCGCGCTGACTGCGTGATGTAATAAAACGTTTAGAGCTCACCCTACGTTTATTCAGCTGCCAGGGACTCACGCAGATCAAATTTTGATTTTGAAAACATACGTTTGTAACAAAAGCTATTCGAGTTACTTTTGCGCACGCCCTCATTTAATTGCGAGAGTTGAAGTTTGAAATTAAATGAAACCTATTACGCATCATCTTCATCAACAACGAGAAAAAAATACTGCGGTGAGGATATAGGCTATTAGAATAAAGCAGAAACAAAAAGAGTGGTTTTAGAACAAATCGCGGAAATGCATATTAATAAATTGTGCAGTGGATAAATTATAACTTAATGAATAAAGCATATTGAGTGAGTAAGTTATTTTACAAGCAGAAAGTTATTTTTAATTTCATGCTGTGGCAGCAATGAAATCAAAATTCAACATAATTAGTAGTTATATACCATGAAGACAGCAACGCTTGAGAATACAAGCGTGACGATTACGTTTTCCATAACGAGGTAAGGTTAACCAATGAACACGTTACCTGGTTAATGTACACCTTTTTACGGTCACCTGGACCTAAACTCTGCGAAGTTAGAGACTACGAAAATATCATGGATAATTAATTGCGCGAATATATCAACCCATGCTAACGAATGCCGCGCATGGTATTCTAAATCGCGAAATTTTGTGGCCGCCAACAATTGCCGGAAGGCACACTTCGCAAGATTTGCGAGATATTGTGCCCGTGAAAATGAAGCAGTTTTCACCAATAATCAACTGAAATACTAGCAATGCTGTACGGTAGTGGAGGTATTGGTTTATTGCTAGGGTGATCAGCGAAGAGCCCACCAACTTTGTGTTTTCACACTTATTATTCAAAAGCATTGTCAGAAGTGACGTCTTCTGAGCTGTTTTATGAGTTTTAATGTTGTTTAATATATTATTCCGTAAATAGATACGCCGTTCTGAAAAGCTTTCGTGAACAGGGGGATTCACTGGACAGTCATATACGAGGCCGTTGTGTGCAGACGCGGGGTCAGAACTAAAGCAACCGAGAGCCTAAGAATCACAGTCTAGTCTCGGCAATAGGATTATTGTTCAGCAGCCAATAAAACTTCGGCTTCTGTCAATAAGAACGTCGAAAAAGGAATCACGAAGAAAGGAGCTAACTGACATGAAGACGATTTTATCCCGAAATTGTATATGATTCCAAACTATTGAGTCTTGGCTGAAAATAACACCGTAATAGTAATTGGCGTCGTAGCAGGCAAATTTAGCCTCAGATCGAAATTGTAAAGAAAAACATTTAAAACAACCACGCAAACTGTGTTTAAGATTATTCAAGTTTATGTGCCAATATTTTTTAAAATTTTGTTTTGCACATTGCTGCAGTTCATATAGAGGCCAATTTTTGATCCTTCTGATAACTGCGTTCCGTTCCTATCTGTAGCATAACGACTACTCTCCTCGATGCAAATTACTGTGCTGTCCTGCACAACACACTTCGTGCTTCATTCATGACATGGCAGATGGCATGGGATGCGGTGCGAACAAGGTAAGAGTAACACGGAATCTTACTAAGTTCTGTGAATTACTTATGCTTTATGGCGTTCTTGAAAACTAAAATAGTTTTGTGCACCCCGGTTCTATGGTCGCTTCGTGGAGCTATTCCTCTTCCGTGTAGTCGTCGCCATCTTGACTTGCTGTATTTTTGGTATAGGTGAAACCATTTTGCTCCCCACGCCCGGTAAATGGAAGGTGTTCACGGTTTTATAACGAGTGTCGATATTTATTGTTTTGCCTCTTTGATATATTTTTACTCGTTTAAGGTTGTAATATCTTACTTTTTTTCGTTCCCCCACACCGGATATGTGAACTATAGGGCTGAGGGCGGTGGTGAACAGGGAAGAACTTTCAGCTTTTCTACTCTGGTGAAGGAGGAGGACCAGCAAAGCTGTACTATGGCGGGAAGGAAGTAATGGCCGGCCTCAAGTCGGCAAGCTAGAGTGGAAAGGCTGGAAAGCTTGCGCCATCTATGAGCGACAGCGAGTACCAGACAAACGGCAGTCGATTGTCTGGTTTCCCTCACCCGCGTAGGGTGTCTGAATCGAAACCCAAGTTCCTCGCCGCGCAGGGTGTCCAGGCAATCGGAAATACGCGTCCCGGTCCATTTGTCTCTCCCACCGTCTAGTTTAGGGCCACAGATATGTTGTCTGTTGATGTTGATGCCATTTGTGGTCCTTGAGCATTTTACTCACGCAAGCATGTTCAGTGACATTTATCCTAGCGCAATATGTTAAGACATTGATTTATCTGGTCCTTTGAAACAGCCAACGAAACGTTTGACTCTCGCAATTGAAGAAAAATTAATCAGAGACGAATCGAACAGAGGGAAAGAAAAAGCAAGCGGTGATGTCTTGCACAATCTTATTTTTCTGCAAAGTCTTCAATATGTTTCAGTGGTTTTCGCATGCGGTCCCCTTCCCTTAATCGTTTTGAAGACAATGAGGATTCACCAAGAGACAGACCACGCTCTTGCATCACTGTGGCCGTCTCATCGATCAGGGAAATATTTATGCTTTTGAGACAAATGCACAGGAACTACTGACCCATTCTTTTGTCAATTTTAGGCAACTATTTACGTACATGTTAGATGAACATTTTATAGCCTGGGAGATATTACTTATAGAGTTAAGATTACTTCAATGTCAGTTTTTAATACTTTCCCCTTAGAAGATTCCTGCGAATATGTATTTCTGAACTGGCGGAAAGAGATGCGCAGGTTTAGAGGGTACAGAGAGGAGGGTATCCTCTCCTCCTCCGTACCCGCTCCTCGTCCCCCCGTCCTCCATCCACCTACTTGACTCCTTCTCCTCGCCTCCTACTCTCGCCTCCTCCCTTCCTGCTCCCCTCCTCCTCCCTCCCCCTCTCCGTCCTCTCTCGTGACATAACTCGTTACCCTCGTGACGTCACTTGTGATGGCCTCGTGAGGGTCACTGTAAACGTCGTGAACTTCGTCGTGACCTTTACGAGTGTCCTCCGTGACGTCACTCGTGACCCTCGAGACGTCACTTGGACCCTGGTGACCCTCGTGACGTAACACGTGACGTCACGCGTGACGCCACGTAGGGGAAACGTCCCATAACGCAACGCGCGGTTGCGCCGGCGGCGACGGCGACGCCGACGCCGCCCAAGCAGAAACGGGCTTTATGATAAAGAGTGTATCCACTTTGAAACCTACAATTGTTTAGCCGCTCCACTGTCCCGCATATGATCCCCCCTTTCGTTCCGAATATCCACCTCCAGGGTGCGTCGGTTCTCTTTCAGGTAAAAATACGGGATAACTATAGTCGGTTACAAGTTAAGAAGGTAGGAGAAGCTCCTCCCACAAGCGTGGTGCGCCGGTTTCAAATCCCTTCCGCAGTAGAAAGAAGAGTTCACTGGAAACGCTCCTTGTTCCGCTCCAATGGATAGATAATGGCCACAGAGTGGTGCCAACTTGTCTCCGACCTCCACTTTTTAAGAAAGCGACCTTTGTATTCATCGGAGAGGAAACCGAGCCCCTGAAAGCAGCCTTTGTATCAATCGGAGGGGAAGCTAATCCCCGAAAGTCGCCTTTGTTTCCATCGGAGGGGGAAGACTCTAATCTCCTCTCGTGGCTTACACAATGCTAAGTCAAAATCAAAAGATAAAGCAAATATGTACAGAAAGGCAAGACCCTCCTCGTGCGTTGGCCGCGACGTCACGGAAACGATGGGGCGCTATACACCTTTTCTACGTGGGCACCGCCATCTTTAATTATGGAACTTCCGGTATGCGTGAAAACATTGCTTTCTTCTCGCCTCGACAGTAGAACGTGTTCACATTTTAATTGCAACCGTCAGTCGTTCTTGTTATGACCCTTCTATATTTTTTACTTATTGAGGGCTGTAATCCTGCTTTTTTTGGAACGCATACCAAATATGGAGACAACGTGGCTGGGTGCGAGGCTAAACAGAAAAGGTGTATTGGATGCGGAAGTGAGCGAAGGGATATATGATTCCCTTTGAGGGCATTTGCCGCTACCTTCTTGACTTGTAACCTACTATAGGGTCCCGTGTTTTCAAATATATCGCGAAAAATTCCGAAAACACTCACCGGTAAAAGTCTGGTCAATTCAAATTTATCCGATAAACTCCGAATTTTATTGGGGCAATGACCCCCCCCCTTCCCGCCACCCACACACGCACACGCAAAAGAAATTAACGCTAAGTAAAGACGAAATTTTACAATTAATTTCGATCAGCGCACAGGATCAATGGTCCCGAGAAAATGCCACCACACTTATTTGTCAAGGTTCAGGACGACATGTTATTGTACGACAATGACATGTCGCACGATAAAACCTCCGTATTGGCTTGGAGTTTTGGCCATACTATTTTTTTTAAAAAGGAGAGATAGTGTTTTTGTAACAGCGAAAGCAATGGACCATAGACATCCTATGCCACTCCACTTCACGCGGCCGCGGGGTAGCATGGAAAGGGATGGGATGAATACGTGCTTCCCAGCGTACTACCTTCAGGAGTTTATTTTTAAGGTATCGATGCTTATCGAAGCCACACAAGGTCTGCAACTTTTGCCGTAGGACAAATTAGTATTGCAACCGCAATGGCACCAACACAAAATCCAGCTGAAGAAACATTGATTGATATAGGCGTGTTTTATTTTTCTTTATCTAGCAGCGTTTACACCTGGATAATATTTATTTATTGTTTATAGGAAACACTGCGAAATTAAGCTCCGAATTTCGGAGATTTTAGAATAAAAAAAAAAGAAACTCCTATGAACTCCGAAGTTTCGGAAGTAATTGCATTTTGAAAAATACCCTCCAAATTTGACGAAAACTAAACTCCAAAACACGGAGTCATGCGATAACTCTCCGCTTCTCGCCTTCATTTTGTTTTTGTTTTCTGGAATGATTTATTATGGAAAGGCTTCCTAGTCCGCCACGAATGCTGTTTTATCTTGCTGGGGTGTTTTCGACTTGATTAAAAGTATAATACATTCGCGAGCAGACTTTACAGTGCTATCCTTGTTTTCTTATTTCAAAAGGTCGGAATTTCTACCAAGCGGCTGGTCTAGCCTAGTATATAAAATATTCCCAAGCACCAGCGGTTCTTTTGGAAAGTTTCAAAAGCAAAGGTCCCTTCTCTTTACTAAAAACGAAACCCGGAATTTCTGTTTTTTGTTTCAGCTAAAACAATTTTTAAGAAATTTATAAACAGAAAGTCGTTTTTACAGGGAAAAGGAAAACATTGTGTATTATTAATTTAAAAAGAAATGTTTTCAACGTTAAAACACAGAGGAAAACAGAAACTTGATAGTTAAGAGTCACCAAGCAGTTGTTTCTTTTTTAACGCTAAAATGTTTTTAGGGCTCAAAGATAATTGCGAGCACAGATGACAAATATAAAGATAAATGTGTTAAATCTGCTTCCTACAGTTCAATGTACAGGAGTGCAAAACGTTTCATTTACTTCAAAACTACAATGATGCGGGCTGGTCTTGGCTTTTGTTTCGTCGTTGCTCATACTCTTTGCCCCTTTCCGCAGGTGGTGTATAAGACACGTGTACGCAGCACCGGGCAAGACACCCAACGGCACCGCCACGCAGGACGACCACGCAGTCCACAACCACTACCAGCACTACCCCGCGAAACAGGCCTGGACGATGGTCAGGGCGATATCGCCACGATTTCCATGGCAGATATCTCGCTTGAAGGGTGCAATCCGCAGCCAGAAGCCAGCCACCAAACTTAGACCGCGAGCTCGCTGTCCATCCTTCAACGTACATAACACCCGTCTTGTTGCAGAACATCGGGAGAGGACGAAACAATAAAATGTATACATGCAGCGGACTAGATGAAGTATATCAGGTACACAAACATTTGCCAAAGTACGGTCTGCGCACAGAGCTGGTGTAAGTTAATTAAAAATGTAATGAAAATAAAATAAAACAAAATAAAACAAAAAGGCAGCAGAATATGAAACTGCTCTTCGACTTGTGGGAACCAAAGTCGTGGGTTCTTCGCCCAAAATAGGGAGAAGGCGTCAGTTGATGGTTCCGAGTTGGGCGTTTCAGGACAGGAGGCGCGCCGTCGCCGCTGTGAGCGCTGCCTTGGTTCATGTTGGTTGAGGGTAGGGCGAGGAAACGAAAGCTGGGAGGGAGAAGCAGACGAAACGCTGGAGCTTTCTGTCTGCTTTCTCCTCCAGGGACATCCTTTACCTCGCCCTACCTTCTTAAGTTGCAACGAACTATAGAGAAGACTGACGGGGGCCTTCAGATTCTGGTCATCATTTGTGGAGAAAGAGAACGTCCGAATCGCCTCGAGGTCTGACTTGGACTGGCCGCGCGTTTATTGTTACGTGACGGAGCTCGCTTTCCGAGCTCTTCTGTGGCCGCGCGCTGCCGGCAAAGAGGCTCTGTCGCTGGCTCCTACAATAATATATTGAACCCGAAACTGGGGCAAAATGAGGTAACATTTTTTACAGAGCCAAAGGAAAAAACATGGATAGGCACGTGGTTTAACGCAGCTAATGGTTTCATTAGCCAACCTCCTTATGTATAGATCCACAACGCCACAGAACTACCGAGCATCCAGCTTTTTCAAGACCAACGCAGAGACCACAACCACATCAAAACGCATAGAAAACAAAAACCCGAACAACAAAATACAACGTACAAAGCAGAACCAACTTTCGGCTAGAGAAAAGCTTCAGGACTGCTTCCCTTCTCTCAAGAGGTCATACTTTGTGATAAGAAGAACCATGCTTTGTTAAAGTTGGTTCTGATTTTCGTTTACCACTGTAAAAAGATACCTACTTCTGCAGCAGTTTCAGGTTAAAGTGATAGTGATAAAAATTGACGTTTAAATTTATGTGCGCTGCTGGGCTTGTTAATGAATTTCAACCAAAATATAATAGTGGGTCAAAAAAAGCAAATAGGTCACGGCGGCCGCTACCCTTCCCTGTCTTACATGTTTAGCCTTATTCTATTTGCACTATTTATTTCTATTTCTTGTTTGACTCGTGGTTTCTCTTGGCCCCCGTCCGTTTCGGTGATCGTCCTGTAGACAGCTCCCAGAGGAACCACGATTCTAGTCAAAAAACGCGTGCTCCCTTCTCGGGTGCGGCCCGCGACATTTCTTTAAGGATGTTACGTGCTTTCTTAAAGCGATCCAGGCAGCGCTACCGTCGTTGCGCGACTGCGAAAACGCCGAACAATTGAGCTAAAAGATATTGCCCAGGGTGGAGGAGGGAAAAGGAATATCTTTGCTGTCAGAGTGCAGTGGACGCCAGGAGCTCGTATGTTGCAAATCAAACACCGACGACAGCGCCACGTCACGGCGCTTTCATCCTGTTTCTTTGAGCATACTCTTCGTGGTTCATTCAAGTGAACGCAGAAGGTACACGAGTGGCAGTGAGCTTTTAGTTTATGTGTGTGTTTACGGGACCTTTAGCCTCTGACTGCGCTCTGTCTTACGTCCAAAGAAAATATAAAAACGTCCGCCTGTTATCTTGGAGCGATCCAGGCGGCCGTAAACTTAGGGCACGAATGTGAAAGGAGAAAAAAAATAAATTAAAGGAAGATCCACTGGTGGAATTTAGGGAAAGCGTTAGCATGACCCTGGGAAATGCCACAAAAGTTCCCCTTTGGGAAACGCTAACGCTGATCCCTTCACTTTCCTGTTCTGGCTTTCTTTTTTGCTTCCTTTATTTTCTCTGTGACTTTTTGTCTTTATTACGGGGTCAGTGTTAGCGTTTCCCAAAAAGGGACGTGTGTGGCGTTTCCCAAGGGTCATGATTGCGCATTTTCTAAGGATCGTTCAGGGATCTTCCTTTATTTTTCTCCGGCGAAGCGGGCTCGCCGAGCCCGCTTCGTCCTGCTTCTGTCGCACGCAGACCGGCGTCGGTTTGCTGCTTCTTGTGCCGCATTTCGGCCAGTCGAGCCAGGCGCTGCTTTCGCTCCTCTGTCTCGTTTTCCAGCCTTGCACGCTTAGCAGCGGCATCTTCTGCCTGACGCTGCTTTCGCTGTTCACCAATTTCGCGCGCACGCATTGGCTTCCACGCCGTCACGTGGCTTCCCTCTCACCTCGCCACGCCGCGCGCGGAGTGGTTTCCGCCTTTTGACGTCGCCTGTCTCTCTCCATTGTCCTTCACTACTCTCTACGGGCGTGCTTCCCTTTCCACTGTTTTCTCCTCAGACGGACGGAGTCAGCTTTTCCCTGTCGTGTGGGTATAAATACTAACACATTGATAAAGATAAGTATGCGAGCCGGAAAGAGATGTCGCTACCGTTCCTATTCAAGGTCCTTACGCTGCCGCCGTTCTCAGTGCCTCATTGTCAGAGGCGACCAAGGACTATCATTGCATATGACAATTAGCGCAGAAAGGACGATTCTACAGCCGACAGGCCTCAACAGATAACATCTTCCCAATATACCAAGTAGTGACCCGCCATGGATCGCGAAATTCAATATTGGCGACGGCAAACCCACTCCAAGAAATCCGGTCCGAGATATCCAGAGAGGAAAAGGAACATTCCAACGAACATGACGAACAAGTGACACAATTGCCGGACGGAGCCGTATATACCGACAGAGTTCGCGGATGGGTGGAGCTAGTGACCCGTTACATCTAGCTAGAAGGAGCCGAACTACTGGTAACAAAAAATGACGTTTCGTTTTTGTTTCTCCACTCTACACTCAGTGAGCCCAGTAACGTTCAGCGGTTACTAGTTGCGTTTTGAAAACATGTCTTTCATCGGTATTCTGCTGCACCTGTTATTGATCACTGCATTCAAAAGACCGCGCATTTTTTATCGATTTCCGATAACAAGACTTACAAATAAGATTTTCTATGGTTGTTTTTCAACAAAATCATTAGTTTTCAATGAATAAAGGACATGCAAATTAGAGCACGGATTAGCAGTTTCTGCATAAAAAACGCTTTCCGCGGTGTTGTTTTGTGGCGTTCGAGGAATATAAAAAAAAAGATTTTCTCGACAGAAAAAGGAGCGAAAGGCGGTTATATTTCTGGAGATTATTGGAGATAAGGTATATGGGAGCAACCGATTGCGTGGAAAGAGCAAAAGGCGCTTCCGTTAACGAGACCCTTTCAGTGCGATGACAGGTCATTGCAGGCGTTGGGTGGCTAATTCAGATGGGGTCGTGAATATGGCGATATGGCGGGAGAAACATGCGATTGCCAAATCTCTGGACGTGGTTGTTAGACTGTCGGCATGTTCACAAGAATGCCAAACTGTACAAGAATAGTGGGCTCTGTGCTTGACCACACGGACACGCTAGGAGAACATGTGGACGCAGCATCGAAAACAACCCAACTCCTGTGGTCGCGGTTGCCGTGGTCGAACCTCTTTGGAGCGTCATAAGAGCGAAACGATTGCCGGGCTTCTCCTCGGTCAAAGGGGGGGGGAGGAGTCGGCAGCCATAGCGCCTAGCTCTGCAGCCCATACTAAACCACTCAGAAAGGCCCCCACGTAGAGCCTGGACCTTCCCAGTCCCTACTAGATCGTCGCACGAGTGGAGAAGAAGACATCGCCGAAGTCGAAGGGTCCAGTCCATCAAGCACATGGCCTCAAGACTTCTTGCAAAATGCACGGAAATTAGGTTGGCTTTGGTTTCTGCTAGGTAATAGTAGCTCCGGAGCTTTTACTATCTTACAGGGATCAACGGAGGGCACCTTCACACGCAGAAGACCCTAACTATACACTCTCGACTCAAACTGGTTTAGGTTCCAAGCAGCAAGACTACAACCCCGATGAGGCTTAACAGCAATACAAGGCCGCATCTAGGAGCAATTTGAAAGCAGCTTTCCTAACCATGCTCGTACGGATTTCCTAACGGATTCGGCAGGTCGACATGAGTTTTGCTTCTTAGGATCCTCACTAACACTATCTCCGCCAAAGGGGTTTCCCCACTGCCGCTTTTGTAGAAGCAAATCCTTTGAAGGCGACCAGAGACACCTTTTATAGGACTGCCGCCAACTTGACAAAGCAAGAAGGAAGCTCCTCCCGGTTGACATAGAAACTCTGGAGGGATGAACGCGTCCATTCTGATCCCCCCCCCCCCCCTCCCTCTCCCGAGAAAGCAGTGACGGATACTAACTTCGCTTGTGGACTACCTTCACAGAGTGAAAATAGTGTCCCCACTTTAAACTTTTCATTTTAGAGCGCAGCTCTTAGACGCCCGTTTTCCGGGTTGTGCGGCATCTCCGTCGCCGCCGCCGTCGCCACCTCCATCGGCGTAACCGCGCGTTGCATTATGCGACGTTTTCCCGCTAAATTTATCGGAGAAATGTTACACTAAAATTAACAGGGAAAGTTTTCCGCTTAATTTAGCGGGGAAATATCCCCTCTACATTTAGAGGGGAAATGTTTCAGCTAAATTTAGCGGGGAAATATCCCGCTAAATTTAGCTGGAAAATTACACCGTAAATTTTACAGAAAAATGTTCCGCTCAACTTAGCGGGTTAAATTTACCCGCCAAATTTAGCGGGAAAATTTACGTCACATGACCTCAACTCAAATTCAGTTTCTCCGCGGGAAAATGTGCTCACGACTTCATGTGACGCCAGTCACGAACAGTGGCTAGTGACGTATCGATGCTGCCTCCTCTGTTTTTTGACCGCAGCCACCAGAAAATGTCACACACAGTCGAGCTGTTTCTTTCAAATTATTGCATAAGCGATGCAGTGCGGCGGATGGCCATGGTTCCGAGCACCCTGGGATATTTAATGCGCGCGATTAATAGAGTAGTAACATCACGCCAGCTTAAAGGGGACGTACAACGATGTTCGCTTGGAATGTTTTTCACTTTGGAAGTTTGGCAAATGTCGGAACGCACTCCACTACTGCCATGTGATATTCGATTTTCAGTTGGCGGCCAGTACAAGCAACGAAACAGGTCTTCGGCACGACAGCAGGAACACCACGTGTGAGTAAGCGTTTTTATGATACTAAATGGTCCCATACCGCCCGTCCTTTTTGTTCAACTCTTCCGTATTTTAGACTATTTGTCTGCTCGTTTTCTGAATATTTGAAGACAATTCTGTATAACATTTTAGTTCCTACCACATTTCTGTGAATTTGCGCGCTCGATAACTAAGTTATCTGGATTTTCTTTTTTCGCGGGTGTGTCAGTAACTAAGACAGATGAAAAGACAAAACACGTTTTTTCTTTTTACGTGGATGATTATCCTTTTTCCAAGAATAAATCCTATAGACTACCCCTTACAAAAATGAACAATGAGTTTCAATTGAGCTTCTAATGTGTTTTTATAGAGTCAAATAAAACTCAAAAGAAACTCAACGTTAAATGAGTTTTCTCATTACAAAACTAATATTTATTATTTTGAATTTACTCATTACACATTCAATTGAGTGTTATCATTACCCACTCAATATCTCTTCTATTGAATTTACTCATTACAAATTCAAGTGAGGTTTATCGTTACCCAATCAATATGAATTATTTTGAGTTTACTCATTGCACATTGAAATGAGTGTTATCACTAAGAACACAATATCCATTATCTTGAGTTTACTCATTACAAATTGCAATGAGTTTTATCGTTACCGACTCAATATCCATTCTTTTGAGTTTGCTCATAACAAATTCCAACGAGTTTTATCGTTACCCAGTCAATATTCATTCTTTTTGAGTTTATAAATGTACTGATTACTCATGCAAATGAGTATTATCATTAAGAATGCAATATCAGTTCTTTTGAGTTTATCCATAGACACTCAAGTGAGTTCTACCATAAGGCACCCAGTAGACATCAGCTGATCCACAGCGGAGGAATTCGATGAAGGCAAAGGTGAAGATAATCATGAATGCAGATTGCCTGCTATTCAGAAGACATTCTCCTCAAATAAAGTCATGTTCAAAATTGCAATCCAATAACTTCTCATATTTATTAACCATTTATTAACCCTTTTATGAAATCAAAACATATTCATTTATTCCCATTCTCAACTAGCACACTGTCTCAGGCGATCAAAATGACACAGCGATAGACATAATGACTCAATATACAGCATCTGCTCCCAAACTTCCCTACGCGCGCAATCCACTAAAATATAAAATATATCCTGCCACGACCCCGCCCCCTCCTCCATTCGCATTTCGCTAGACCACGAGTCTTACCATCTCAGTGCATAAGCAGTAACATATTGGAATTGACTCTGAAATTTAGTTTCTCAGGTAATACAGGTAATTAACAGTTAACAAATTTAAAACCATTGAAAAAAAAAAAGAAACAAGCGAGCAGTTGTTTTGCGACACTCCGCTAGATCAGTCACGACACCCCTGGGGTTCGCGCCTCACAGTTTGGGAAGCACTGCTGTTTAATATTACAAATACAGAGTGCTGCTTAGAACATTTTTCAAAACATTTATAAGTAGCAACTGTTGAACTAATAACGCGCAAAAATTTAAACCAACTCTCACACAATCTTACAGCAACATAATCCCAAGTTTCCACAGAATAAAAACCAGTAAGAACAAGACGAAATACACACTAGGCTGATTAATTAACTCTGAGCAGTCATTTTGTTTTAATTCAATACACATGAAAATAAAAGAAGAATAGGAATGCCAATCAGTGGCGTCACGAGGGTCAGCGGCACCCGGGGCGAGCCCCCCCCCCCGCCCCCCGACACCCCCTCCCCCCTCTCTCGTGTGGCCCGCCGCGACTCCCCCCCCCTCTCGTGGCCCGACGCGACACCCCCTGAGCGCTGCACCCGGGGCGGTCCGCCCCCCCCCCCCCCTTGTGACGCCACTGATGCCAATATGCATACCCGGGTCCCATAGCGACTTTATCGGACCATTAGGAATTTTTATCAGTCAAACGAAATGTTTTGTTGGCCAAACAGGAATATCTTGGCCAATTGTGCATGTATATTTGAGCAATAGGAACCAATTAGACGTATGTCTGTCAGAACGACGTAAATGCATATTGGACGCAACAATTGAGAATCGGATCAATGGGAACATGTTTCTGTGCTTTTGGAAAGTTGTTTTTGGACGAAGCTGATATATTTGTCAGACATCCAGCCAGGGATTTCCCTAGACCCCCCCCTAGTTTTCCTGGACACCCCCCCCTTGAATCTAAAAAAAAAGGAAAAAAATAAAATTCTTTTTTTAGATTAAGTAGAAAACACCACCTCTCAGGTGTATATATAGAGAAAGGGAAACATACATTACGGGTATAAGCATTTGGTTAATAGACGTCTGTAATTTAGCTAGTGGACTAAAAAAGAAACAGTTTTATATTTTATCTAGCCTCGCCTCGCATCGCCTCCTCCCTCCCCCCCCCCTTGATTAGAATCCTGGGAAACCCCTGCATCCAGCTGAGGTAAAAATAGTCCCTGTCAGAAATACACCGGCCCATTTGATGCATGTGTTATGTAGCCTGGGCTGTATGATGCAAATATCTGTTCCACGTCCAAAGAATGTGTCCACACTAGAATTCCAGCATGTATAAAAGTACATTAGTCAAGTTAATTATGCGACAGTGTTACGCTTATTTTTCAATATTTTCGGATGGCGAAAATGGTTTTAGCCCAGGTTACATAACACAGCATCGTTGTACATCAATGGGGTTATGAATATTCAAAGAGTTTTGTAGCTCGAAATTAATGCTAGAATCAAACACTCAGATACCGTCACAATTTAGAGGAAAATACCCTATTGCAATGCTTGCTTTTCTGAAGGAATTTTAGGACCATACTCTAAATAAAACTTAGGAGCATGGTGCGGTAAAATAATTTACTAATAAAATACTGTAAGCTGAATGCAAATTAAAAATAATCTCCACAAAAAAAAAAAAAATCTACTCCTTACTGCATTGCGCCCGAAACAAATAACGCGTCGGTGCTAGTTGTGATTTACACATTTATTTCCTGTGCTCATAATAATAACTGTATTCACCCTCTTTTATTCCTAAGTTTCTAAAGACATATTTACGGCGAACCTCTATCGCGATTTGGTCAGTTTCGGTTTCCGTATTGTAACTCTTGTTTCGGTTTCGAATTGTAAGAATCGCGTCTTCGACGCCCCATCGGTAGCGACACCAGTTCCTTGTTTTTTCTTTTTCCGGTATGGTTGCGTTTATCGTGCGTTGGGTGTGTGTCGCGGGATGGAAATGCCTTTAGACACGGAAATGTGCTAATTTAATCAAGTTTATCTATCTGTGAAGTTTCCTCTTGTGATGATTATGTTCAAGAAGAGCGCGGAAGACCGACGACGCGACAGAACGAGCAACTCAACGCAGTTGGTAAGCATGCTTCTTTGTTCGCATTGTAAAAACTAAAGTCGACGCGTTGAACGAGAAGTGAACATCAGGGAGTTTTAGAATAACGTCGCCGCTGCTGTGCATGCGCAGACCCAAAACAAGCATTCGGACTCGAACTTTGGGGCGTGTTATTTCTCAAAAATAGCGTGGGTACCGCAAAAGGCGGCACCCACGATATCTCCGTTCATCGCGTCTTCGACGCCGTCGCCCGCTCGGGGACTGCGTGAGTCGCAGTTCCCGAGCGGGCGACGGCAGCGATCCGTGGCGTTTTGAAAACGCCACGGATCGCTGGATTCACAGCTCAAAGCTATCGAAGCGCGTGTACTTACGATCGCGGCAGACATGCATGCCTGGGTTGTGGATCGTCTGGGCTTCGTAAGTACAACAGAACAGCTTGGCAGTGACAAAAACAAAACATGCGGCATTGAGTATAAAAGAACTATAAAAATGTTACTCTAGACGAAAAAACTTGTTTAATTTTCAAGATATAACGTTCTAACTTCCAAATAAAAGCTGTCGCGACATCTTGGTGGCGCTTTAAGCGCGAGATGCTTGCGTTTTGGGGGTCCCCGGCAGAGAAACGCTATTCTAAAACTTTTCGCCGCAATCCTCGCTATTTTGCCGTCCGTAACGAGCGGTAAACTAGCGTCCGGTATTCTAGAACTCCCTGTTTTCTCGGCACACGTTTGCTCGTTAAGATCATTTTTTTAAATTCCTTTTTAACTAGTTGGGTTTGCTTTATCTGTCCTTATGTTTGGATCTGTGCGTAGCATAATGAAAAGTTGCCACTCATTCTGTGTATGGTCCGAGAAAGTGTAGGTTGTCAACAGAGCACTTATTGAATTCCTAATGCTACTTTCAGTCCCTTGCTTTAGGAAATGTCTTATTGGCCTAGCAGTGGACTGATGTCGTCCAACTCTAAATTGATTACATTGATCATACTTCATTACATTTCAGAAGTTAGACTTCCTTGGAATTCGGTTCATGCAGAGCCAATATTCCTTTGCAGTCAAAATGGTTCAAGAGGATAGCCATCTTTTGTTTTGAAGTTATGGAAGTGGACTGGATGGTATTGTTAGGACAAACTTCGGTCCCCTGACTTTCTAGAATTGAACTGGGTTTACATTTCTCTGTTAGAATTTTTTATAAAACAATTGTTCCTTTTCGCCTCTTTTTTTTTCTCTCTTTCATTTTGCAACTGTGATGTGATCTAGCCGAGGGCCGCAGTTATTCCCAAATGAAGCAGCAGCAGTGTGTTCCCAGCTTGCGTCACTTCGATTCATTTCAAGGCATGCCACGAAATGAATGCCCCTGTTCATACACCGTTGGAAGTGGGACTGACTTCAAAATGCAGTTCGACACAGTGTTTGAGCGGTATGGGACGTGTGTTGAATGACCTATGCGGTTGTCACGGGTTCGTGGTTGGTCAACTTGAAACACTCCAAGTCCCACTTCCTTTTTCTCGTCTTCCTCTTCCCATTGGTTTGAAGCTCGGCCGGCATTAGTCTCATCCGAGCTCATGCCTTTGGCGCTCAGGTAAACATGCGCGAGGATTGTAATTGAACCCCCCCCCCTCCCTCCCCCTGAACCACCCTTAAACAGAACAAAATGACAAAAAAGACGAAATTTGTGACAGCGGTGTTCGAGAGAAACTGCCGACTTTTAATTACCCTCCCTGAAACTTTGCAAACATTTCAGTGTGGCTGCAGCTGTGAGGGTGAGGTGGATCCAATATGAAAACTGGACCCTGAAGCGACGCCTTCAGGATGCCGAAAATAATTATGGTAAGTTAGAAATTACCCCAACAATATACTTCCTAAATATTTGGGCCGGGTGTCGAATAAAAAAATTTAACCCAGTTAATTTGTCACTTTAATTTTCAGGCATAATATCTTGAAAAGAATGAAACTCCAGATGTTCCAAACTGGCTGAGGTAAAGCAGCCTTGCAGTGCACCAAGGTTTAGACTGAACATACTTTTGTGTAGCGTCCACAAGGTGTAGCTCTTACATTGAAGTTTTATGAGCTAGTTTCTTCAATGTTTGAACTTTCAGTGTGCCAGCTGGGTAGTGTGTAATTGTGTTTTTATAGCGCAAGCAATATCTTAATCCTGGCGGCAGGAAGTTTCGGCTAGCAGTTGACATGGTTGGACAACGGTGTGCATGCTTGCTTTCTCTGAAGCAGCCAATGAAGCAAAATAACAGCATGTGCGGATTGTCCATGCATTTAATTTTTTGTTTGTTGTTTGTTTCAGACTACATGTGCTCCCAGTACAAGGGGTGGCCCTCCAGGCGCTGACGACCAGCATGTCGTCTCTGCTGGGCTGTCGAGGCAAATTTAAAGGGTAAATATTGCAGCTGCAGTTTTTTCTATTCTGTCCCTGCTACACTTGAGTCCTGCGAATTTCTCTGCATGCTTGGTCTTTTTGTTTTCATGGGACTGTAAACTTTTGTTATAGTCCGTGGCAACTATAGTAAGCAGAAGCCTCTCCCACAATTCCCGTTGCTCGTCATGATTGGCGGTGTCCTCTCGGCTCTCCTCCTCTCTAGTGTTTGCGTATTAAAAAGAGTGAAGGGCTTTGTGGGAGGGGCTTCTGCTATTCTAGAGTTGCAACAGAGTATAGCGCGACCTCGGTTAATTTAATCATTTCGAAGAGTCCTAGCGGGCACCCATGCATTTTTATGGGAAGGACTCTGCATCATATTTTGAACCGAGAAAATGACCCCACGAACGGGAAAGCACGGGCCTTCTGCTACAAAATTAACCGGACCAAACTTTGTTTTCAAAATCAGACCGGAAAAAGTCGACTCCTGTCTTATTAACGGCGAGTAACAGAAATCCTGTGCTAGTCTCGCCACGTTGGGAAGCTAATGCTATGACCCCCATCTTGATTTCTTTGATGCTTGTTATGGCTGTTTTCACATCTGGTATTTTCACTGTTCTTTGGCCAAAAGTGAGTGGCAGGTCACCATAGGTTTCCAGAAGAAAGCGGTCGCATATGCAGAAATTTCTAGCAAGTTCGTAGCGCAGTGGCGCTTCGTCGCAACCGACGAAAAACTCTACGGTATTGTTGGTGCAAAACATTAAGCCTCACGACTAGCAGCAACTTAATCGTGGATATACTGCACCGTACGGCGTTTATTTGAGCTCTACTCCACACAAAAAATTACAGGGCACTTAGGTATCCCTTTGTGGATTGAATGCGAAAGCATTGCCATTCCTAACGACACTTCCTTTTTTTTCTCTATTGTTAGGAATGGCAATGCTTTCGCATTCAATCCACGTAGCGATACCTAAGTGCCCCTGTAATATTTTTTTACGTTACATCATATGGCGTCACACATCATGGTACGTCATGTCGTCACGTGAAGTGTGATGTCATTGAACCGAGGACATATTTTTATGCCCATCTTTCGGGCACATCAACGCCGACGCCGTAATGGGACAAGCTTCTTTTTGAGGGGAGAGTAAAGCCGCATTCCGAAGCGGCTGAGATAGCACAGCAGCTAGCATGCCCGGCTCTCACACAGCAGCACCGGGTTCGAATCTCAGCCGTGGAAGCACATTTTATTCTTTCTTTTATTCCTCTGTTGGCATTTGGTACCACTCGGTTAACGCCACCGGACGCCGGATTTTCCGCTCCATAGACATATAATGCTTTCGCATTAAAAAGGCACATCCAGTCAGGATTGTGCCTTTTCGTGTGGTAGAGTCATACAGCTGCCCACCACTTCGAAAATCACAACTGAAGTACGAGGGGGCACTAGTGATCACCAAATCAGGTTCACGCCATTCATAGGTGAAGGATCCATTTGGGCACACTGAAGATTTGTGTGGGCATTTTCTTTCATTGATTCATTGGCGCGTCTCGCCGTCCTGCACCTCGTTAGCTCTAACGGGCAGGATGGACAGCTCGGCAGAATTGTCGGCTGAATCCTCCGTGTGTAGTTTAGCGTTGTCCTTGTGCTGCTTCAAGTAGGGATGCATGCGAACAGTGCGCAAAACACATGCCCCTTGCCCACGCTTCAAACTTCATTGCTGGTCGCGGCGAAATAGCCAAGTGACGTGCCGTCATGTTTGCCCTAAGAAGTTTGTAAGACACTTTGGATGATGTTGTAATATTGCGTTGTAAGTCACACAAAAGTTGCGAAAATTATGTTTCATTAATACGGATTTCTTCTCGGGTTTTATCATACGCAATTTTTTATTGTAAGTTTTGCTTTTTGAATTCGGCCTCTGATGTCTCGATTCTCCCAATAATTCAAACTTTGTGTATTGCATCGATTGTGAAAGCTGCAGTTGACACACACCCATTCGGAGCATGGCTTTATGATCCACATAGAACTCTATTACCGTTTCCTTCCTGTCCGGTGTGATTAAAAATACTTCAAGATAGGAAACAAACACACACAAAAAATACACAGGGACAAGGAGTGGACATAAAACACTGGCGCCAGTGTTTACCACCACTTATTGTCCATGTGTTTTTTGCGGCACGTGTCTACGATCATGAACCAATTGGCCCGAATTCCCATATCAATTCTTCGAGATGCTTATAAGTCATAGCTTCTCTATGTTCAAATTTGGTAAACTTCATAAGCGACAACATCTGCTTGCTTATCTTTGGTAGACCTTGTCAAAAGCCAAAATAAAAGACTGCAATGCGGCGGCAAAAACAGTGAGAGATTGATTCTCGCAGACTCGGGGGCAAAATATACTTTTGCACCATGGTGCCCCTGACAATGTTATCAGTGGTACTTATTAAACTATCAAGGTAGTGTGTAAATTAAGTGCCTGGGTGAGCAAAAATGTAGGAATTTTAAATGTGACTTTCCGCATTTAAGGCTGGTTCACACATACAGTGCAGCGCTAACTCAGCCCTGTTAAGGCAACGAGTCACTGCTACTTCCATGGCTTGTATCGTGTGTTCTGAGTTGCCTACTTTCATACTAAGGACTGATGTCTTGGTTTGTAATACTGATTCAGCGCTGAGGTAGTGCTGCTCTGTGAACAGGATACCTTGCTCGGACATTGAAGTTTAGATAAGCAGATCAATGTGTAACTGTGCATCTTTTTTCTTTATAGGTTACCAGTACTCCCGTGGACACGAAGGCAGTACAAGGTCCCCCATGGACACGAAGGCAGTGTACCATATACTCGAATTTCGCATTTTTAATAAACTAGTTATTACTCCTTCCCACGGTTTTATGCAGGCATTTTCTGAACCCTGCATGCGTATATAGGCATACATATAAGTGACACTTGCACTCACTTTCTCCTTCCCTCAAAGCAGCGGTTACATCCGGACCACATGTCATGCAACCTATTGCCGTCTTCCCTCTTAGAGCTCTCTATCTAGAAACCCATGCTAGGAGTATAATTTCTAATACATTTCATTTGAAAGTCTAGATACACTGCTTTGAGTCTGTTGAAAATCAAATGTCTTTTTCTACCACTTTGCAATTGAGGTTTTGATGGGCCATCTGATTAGGTATATTCCGACTCGTCGGAATATACCTAATGAGATGGCACGTCAAAACCTAAATTACAACGCGGTAGAAAAAAACATTTGATTTTCAACAGAGGCTCAAAGCAGTGTATCGAGACTTTTAAATGAAATGTATTAGAAATTCTTATGAGGTGCCACGGCAAAACCTTAATTGAAACGCGGTGGCCAATAGTTTTCGTAAACTCCTTAGGGACTCGTTACAAAAAATCAATTATTTTTCAACACAGACTCGAAACGGTGTCAATAGACTTTCAAATGATATTCATATGAAATATATTAGAAACTTTATGCGGTAGCTTTGTCGAAACTTCAATTGGAACGCGGTGGCCAATAGTTTTCGTAAACTCCTTACGGATTCGTTACAAAACTCATTTGCATTTCTATTGAGACTCGAAAAGATACAATGAGTAGACTCCATAAACATTCAAATGAAATTCGTTAAAATTTTTTGCCAGGGTACAACGAGATGTAAGATCGCTTTCGGCTCGAGCGGCCACACCACTTTCTCTATAAAAAGACGAAAAAATTCAACGGCCTTTTTTGGGAAGACCTCATAGTACCACTTTACGGGAAAAAGAAGAGGCCAATGTTTTACTTGGATCGACAAAGGAAAATAGATCACTCAAAGTGACAGCCACTTCAGCTTACTGTCATAATTGTTTCTTCTTTCTTATCAACTTCTGTCAAGCCGCTCGTCACAGCTTCTTTCCTGACTTGTGCCACACGTTTGATTTTAAGTTATACTTCCGAGATCTACCAGCACTGATTATACCTTCAATATGATGCCTTAACTCACATAGGAAGTAAGGCTTATAGCTTAAAGAATGTTATGTTTGTCCCAGGTGCGTGGTTGTTGCGTTCCATTTCGCTGAGGCCTTCAACACCAAACGCGACGAGCTAGGCCTGCCGTCAAGTTGCAAACTGAACGGTGACGTCGCCAAGCGGGATTGAAAGGTGCACCATCTCCCTGCTGTACCTGACGACTTCCGTGGGGCCTTCTCCAGGAACCTGCTTGCTGCTCGGCCACAGGCTTTACCCCTGGACGGTGCTGCGTGGGGCAATTTGCCGCATAAGTATTTTTGATAGTTTCTGGCTATCCAACACTGTTGTGAAAGACATTTGGGGACAGCTTCTTAAAGCGACGGGCTCACGCACGACCGACAGGTCACCATCCAGGCTTGGTTGGAGCTCATTCGAGTTCCTCCTAGTGATCCAGCACTCTTTGCAAAACCGAGATCCAGGCACTGCTCCTCGATCATTTTGCAGTGGCATCTGCGTTGGGGGTTGAAAGTCAGCAGCCGTAACAAGCGGTTGCAAGAGGGAGACGGCCCTGTTTTCGCCCTGCTTGTTGTCCTGCAGTCCCGACATTTCAGGATGTCCGTAACTATCTGGACAGAATTAGAAGTCCTTGAGTTCTTTCGTCAGGATGTGCCACTGAACTGCACGCGTGGGCCAGTTTCCTTGGAATAAAAACTATTTGAATGCCTCACGATGTGTCGGTGTCTTATTCAACCAAATGAATTTATGTGAACGACATGCACTATTCGTTGCGTCTGCTAGTAGTAATCGGGACAAAAAATGAGTGTATAAACACTACGACCAGGGTGCATAAATTCCACAAAAGTTATAAGTGCTATTTAAAAAACAAAACTAAAATGAGCTTTTTCAATAGTTAGCTTCCGTAATTTAAAAACTACTATTTATTAGGGCTGGGCAATTGATCGATTAACCTTCCGATTAATCGATTAATGCTTTAATCGCGATCAATTTTTTTAACCAGTTAATCGGTTAAAATGAGGCGAACAAAAGTAAGTAAATATACGGTTTTTTTACTTTCTCCTACTGCCGTTCCCTCTAAAACGAACATACAAACTTGTTCCTTGTTCACTCGTAGGTAACACCCAACAAACAAATCATTCGTCGTGAGTCACGCAGGATTGGAAGAAAAAAGCGAAGACAGAAGCAGAATGAAAGCAGGCTTTACGGAAGTCCGGTGACCTCGGTCCGCGCTCTTTTTAAGCACACTCCGCAGTTTTTTTTGAAGGCACGCAAGCATGTTGGCTTACGGGTTTGCAGCGACAAAGCTAGAGCTCTTCCGAAGGCTGCCTTTGACCCCATTGTGGGTTATGCTCCGTCTTTGAGGTGACTACAACGTGACCTCGCTCCTCTCTCCGCTCGTTCAGCGTGGTGCAAAGCCGGCAGTGGTCGTGGCTTGCTTCAGTATTCGACCCTGTGTTGTATTTGTGTGGTGGGAATTTCTGTCTCGACTTCGCATTTTGTCTCTTGACGCAACAACCTTGGCGGACCCGCACTGCCCGTGGCAAAGCGCTTCCAGATGTTCCCCCGTTCTCTCGCCGTCTTTGACGAGTTGGCGCCGCGCGCAGCCGGATGGGCTCGCTTCCCCTTTCCCCGTAAAAGGGGCCTTCCCTTCGCCGGGGATTTTCTGTTTGTTGAAAGCTTCAAGGACGTCGTGGAATTAGAGCGTGGTGGTAAAGTTACATGAACGAAGAGGATGTTTCATCCTGTTTTGTCCTTCATATACTACTCCTATAACACCTTCAGGGACGTCTTCGACGGATCGACGCTCCCCAATTATCCCCGTCTCCCTTGCCCCTCGCCTTTCCCTTTCCCTTCGTGTCGCGCCGCAGTCACTTGTTTGAGAAGTATCTCATCACAACACCCTGCGCAGGCATGGACGAATACAGGAGTATGAAGGGCAACCTTTCAGGGAAATTCGGGTTTAAAGTAAACTCCGCGGGCGAAGTTTTTGACCTAAAAGAAAGTTCACTGCCTCATCTGCAAAAAAACTTTCGCATATAGCGGAAGTGTAAGCTCGCTTCAATACCATCTCAGAGCTAAGCACCCAAGCATCTCGCTGAAACAAGAATCATCTGCAAAAAAGCAGACGACCATCGACGTTTTCTCTTCGAGGCCCCTTTCCCTGAAGAAAGAAGAAACTATTGCACAAGCCCTTACATCTTGGCTTGTTTCATCTAGCCGATCCTCTCAACATTGTGGAAGATCACGGACTAGCGAAAGTTCTTCAGATTGCCTTAGATTCTCCGTCTTACCAGCCGCCGTCCCGTCGTGCAGTGAGTGCCAAGGTGGATGCCCTGTATACCTCGAGACGGGAGGGTCTTCAAGCAGAACTCTCGGCAGCCAGCTTCATCAGCTTAACAGCGGACTTCTGGACCTCCATCGCCAATGACGCCTACCTCGGGATAACGGCGCATTGGATCGACGACGACTGGATGCTTCGATCGGCAACATTGCAGGTGAGAAACGTACCTGAGCGCCATACAGCAGAACAATGTGCCAGTGAGGTATTGCAGACTGCTACAGATTGGGGAATCGTTGAAAAGGTACAAGCTGTCTGTACCGATAACGCCCGTAACATCTGTCGCAGGGTGGAGAGAGCAAACTTTCAGAGTCTGAGAGTGTGCAGCTCACCACGCTTCAGCTGTGCAATCACAGGCGCTCAGCGTGACGGGCGTGGAGCGACTGCTGGCCGCCTGTCGTCATTACTGTGGGTCGCTCAAACACAGTTCTGGCAACCAGGCCGTCCTTTCCAGAAACATGCCGCTGAACTCGGTGCAGCTGAAGAAGCTTCAGCAGGACATCGCAACACGGTGGAACAGCACGTACATAATGATAACCAGCCTGCTTGAACTGAAGGGCCGCTGCGCCGCTCCATGGAGGACAGCAGTACCATTAGATCGTCGATTCCCCGCCTCACAGACGTCGATTGGGACATGTTGGAGCAGCTTCGAATTTTGAAGCCCTGCTCGACATTACTGAACTCCTTTGGAGGGGACAAGTACGTTGCCGGTCTGTACTTATTCCAGCCTTAAAGCATAAAGTGCAAGCACAAGCCAGTGACTGACCCTGCCTTCATCTGCCGCTTCAAGGCCATGCTGGTGGACTCGTATCGATGAGAGGCTTCGCGCGTGGCCGCGGTACAACGACTATGAACTGGCCACGTGTCTCGATCCTCGTTTCAAGAGCCTCGTATGCATCGAAAAGATCGCCGCAGTACTTGTGTGGGAAAGGCTTTCCCAGCTTACACGTGCGTCTTCGGACGATTCTATGAGTCTCACGCCCAAGAAGAAAAAAAATACCGTTTTCTGGAGGAAAATGAAGAGCCCACCGTCTCCTGCACCAGTGTCGCTTTATCGATCGATGGCCGAAGTGACGGACGATGAACTGGACCCACTACAGTGGTGGCGAGCTCAGAGCTCCTGTTTCCTCAATGTCGATGTGAAGAGTGCGGTGTGTCCCAGTCACCTCAACGCCATGCGAGCGTCTGTTCAGCGCAGCCGGGATGATCGTCAACAAACAAGAAACTCGCTCCTGCTGGAAAATGTCAACAAACTTCTTTGCCTCGCAACTGGGGTTGTGATCTGTGAGGTGTGGTACATCATCATTTATTCTCAATTAAGTTTGTATATATGCGCCGTTTATCATACAATAAAACATTGTAAGGACAAAATGTCTACTTTTGCTTTTTACTAAAATCAACCGATTAATCGATTAATTATCGATTAAAGGTGTGGCGATTAATCGGGTTGCAATTTTTAATCGACGCCCAGCCTACTATTTATATACAACTGAGGCAAATCTATGCTAGCGTCCTTTGTCGAGAAGGTGAAACAAACTTTAAAAACCACGAAATGAAGCTGCGATTTTCTCGGAATAGCGTTATTGATCACGACGCGGCTGGGACAAGAGTACGCGTCTTGAAACAATTCAGAGGCTTAACACAAATATGGAGCAATTGACTGGCGAGGTGGAAATTAATTCCTCTGAAGGCTTACGTTGCATAATTCACCGACAACAGTATGTTACGAGTCCCTCGAGCGTCGCGCAGACTCAGAGCCAGCCCATCGCGCAACTTCGCTCCCACCCCGACGTATAAAAAAGAAAAAAGATTCTCATATAGAAATAATGCGGCGAAGCAAAACACTTTAAAACAGAGCCATTCTGTCGAAAAATGTTTCATTATCACTTTTCATTTGGATGAGTTTTTATCACGTTGCTTTTGAATGAGTTCCTAAAGTTTATTACTCGCATGTCTGGAAACTTGATAATGTGGATTCTTGGAGACAAGTTGGTAAGTCATGCTTGGATGGAACAGCGCGGATGAACAGTCCCACCCACATGCACACAAGAAGCAAACAGACACGCAGCGCTGACTTTCAACTCAGTTCTATATTTCTTCTTCCTCAAATCTTCAACTTCTTACCTTTGCAGTTAATGAGAACAATTAAAATTTTTACACACAGATGACGTGCAATACATTAAAAATTAATAATTAGATAAATCCTTGCTTAAAACAACTAAAGAAATAATATAAAAATTAAATTAAATTTTAAAAATAAAATAAAACGAAAATTATTTCATCACTATTTGGTGCTTTGATGATATCTCTAGATAATCCAATTCTTTCTTTGACAAAGCTACGGATGATACACTAACACATTGTTGGTCCAATCTGGCTAATTTTTCAGCTTCGATGATCTCTCGTGTCAGCTGATTACCACTTCTGGCTATGACAGTTGCAATTACTCAAGTCCGCTGAACACCCGCAATCCCGGCAATGGATACCTAGATTCCACTAGATATTACTCGGTTTATGTTATAATGATGCTCTCGTAACCGGTCATTGAGACACCTCCCGGTCTGCCCGATATACCGTTTTCCGCATGAGAGGGGAATGGCATAAACCACCCCTTCTGAGCATGGAACAAAACGGGAGTGGTGCTTTTTGGTACAACCTAAGGTCCTATCAGAGGAAGAATTGACTTTTTCACATAAACTAGAGAGCTTGCATGGAGCAGAAAATACTACGTTAACGTTTACGCGGTTGCCTATCTTTTTCAGCGCTGCGAGGTCTGTTTGCTCTAAGTCAGCGCTGCGAGTCTGTTTGCTTCTTGTGTGCATATGAGTGTGACGGTTCATTCGCGCTATTCCATCCATGCCTGGAAACAATAGTTTTAGAACGCAGCTCTTAGGCGCCCGTTTCCGGCGTGAGCGGCGCCGCCGTCGGCGTAACTGCGCGGTGCATTATGGGACGCGGGACGTCATAGTGATGACGTCATTACGATGACGTCATCCTCATCGTCATCATCGCAATGACGTCACTGATGACGTCATCAATGACGTCATAACAATGACGTCATTCTCATCATCACTGAGCGACGTCACTGATGACGTCATCGTAATGATGAGGATGACGTCATCGTGATAATAGGAATGACGTCATCGTGATGACGTCATCACGATAACGTCATCAGTGACGTCACCAGTGATGTCACGCGTCCCATAATGCACCGGGCAATTACGCCGATGGCGACGCGACGCCGCTCGAAGGGAGGAGTAGCACGCAGGATGAGGAGGTGAGGAGGAGGGTGTGTACGCCCCCTGAGTACCCTTCCCCCTCCTCCTCAAGAGCTGCGCTCTCATTCGGTGTTACAGGGGGCTGTAAACGACTTTCACTTTTTTTATTTTTCCGAACTACTTAGGAACGTATTGCCATACACCAAGCTAAAATAAAAAATGGCTGTCAAACTGTTTTTTTCTCCATAGGCGATCTAAATACATAGCATTCTTTATAAATTCAAACGGCCTTGTCCATTGTCTGCGGGTGACGTAGCTGCCACGATTCGCAGAGTAGCGTGCTCTCGAGCTGCGCGGGTCAAACGACAGCAAATAAAACGCCACCGAGAGGGCAACGCAGCGGATTTTACCGGCAATGCAAGGAAATGCCAATCTTAAATGACGTTGCGTGATCACGTAACATTACCGCTCGCCGCTTTCGAGAGCCATTCCGACTGCGCCGTCGCGTCCTACCTGATTTTAATACGAAGCGGACCATCAAAATACTGTTTTATTTTACACTACGAGCGTACACCCCATTACAGTGATAAAGCAAAGGAAAATTATTTCGCTCCGTTTACGTGCCCCTGACGATATTAACTTTAATATTTTGTTTATTTATTTATTAATAAAAACTACAGACCATGAGTGGTTCAAGCAGGATCAAGGAAAACAACAGCAATGATTTTACAGAAGAGAAAATAAACAAAAAAGTAACTAACACTGGTAGAGGAAAATTTAATAAATCCGGAATCACAGAACACGTATAACAACGCACGTTTACTGAATAGCCTAAATAACTGACAAGGTTTTATTGAGATAAGAAAATCGTGGGAAGGCGGTCCACAGCTCCAATAATAGTAAAAAAATAAGAACATACTCTATCCCCTTCCGTTAAATAACGAACTGAATTTTGTCGTTCATAATTGATTACATTTTATCTAGGAGCGTATGCAAAACGGTCCTTGCTTATTATATCATCAAAAGTCGCTTACAGAAACAGCTCTCCATTTCAGGCAAAAAACGATAGAACATTCAACTCGTCAAAACATCCATCGAGTCAGGACATCCATGGAGTGAACACATCCATCGAGTCAAAAACATCCATCCGAGTCTAAACAGCCATAGAGTCAAAACATCCATCAAGACGAAACATCCACGAATGGATGTTTTGACTCAATGGATGTTTAGACGCGTTGGATGTTGTGACTCGGAATCCTCACAAAGCCTGGCAGTTCGACGACGGTGTCGTAGAATTCCCGGTCGCAAATTTGGAGTGCGAGGATCTGGAAGCACAGAGCGTCAAAGGGCCATTTCATGGGCAACCTGGGCGCAGTGCACAGCTCCTGCTGCGGCGAGGGCCCGAAACACACTTGTTCGCTCGGGAGAAGGGTGTTTCGGCGTCTCCGCCGAAGCGGGTCGCCTATCGCGTGGCTCTCCTCTCATCCGTTGTCTGCCGCTCCACCTTTTCTATTTCGGCGGCTGCTCGTGGCGATCTGCCAGGCTTTGTCAGCAAAAGGAGGCTATGCCCATGCGCTCAAGCACGTGCGGAAGGCGCGTGAAGGTGGATTTGGCAGGCTTGCATCTCAGTGCTTGTTGTACGAGCAGGGACATGGCGGCTTCCAGTTTGGAACCGTCTATACTCCATCTCACAAACATCTGCAGTGCAGACAAAGGCATGGGTACGAGCGCGTGGCTTCGAGAACTGCCTCCCATGCACGAGTTCTCGTAAAACACAAAGCATTTTGTTGAGCTAGGCTCACGCTCCTGTGCCTTTGTCTTTACTGCAAACATTTGTGCGATAGAGTACAGTGGCACATAAACAAGCTCGCGCACGCAACGCCACTTATCAGGGAACTCCTTTGTTGCGGTGTAATTTCAAGGACAGAAGCGAGCGTTTCCTCTAAGTCTCTCCTTCGTAAAACCTGATGACGTATCTCGGGGGTCTCAGTACCACCAAGTGACGATATTTGAATAGGGCTCATAAATTGGACCCGAACATTGCGTGAACACTCTATTTGGGTTGTGTGATAATCGATAGTTAGACAAGCATTTGGGTAGTGGCCAGTTTGCAATCACTGCAATGATTACAATAGCCGAACCATACACTCTCAAAATAAAGGGTATCACCTTACACCCGTTCTGTCCTATATAATGCACCCCAAAACTTTAGTTCGACGTACAGCGCATCTAAAATCGAACAGACGGCCCCAAATTTTACGAGGGGCTTGATAACAGTGCGATATAACTTATTAAATAGCTAAAGTCACGTATCAAAGACCAACAGAAAGAAAACACTGAGGTTTTGCAGTAGGGCCAAGAAAACCCGATTATTTTTTCTTGTAGTCAGTAACACGTACATTAACTATTTTAATAAGTTGTACCACATGGCTGTCAAGCCTCTGTGAAAGTTAGTACCTTCAGTCGACGTCAGTGCGCTGTACATCGAACTGAAATTTTGGGGTATATCGGGGTAAGTTTTGGGGTGTAAACATTACACCCTTTTTTTAAAGAAGTATAACAATGTCTTCGCTGGGGTTGGCAAGGCCTGTGCCTTGCCAACCCTAGCCGTGGCTATGATCAACATTGGCTGCATGTAATCGACTCTAGATCACGTGGCCGCTTGTTGCATGGTTGTGAGTTGAAGGGGCGAACTCTGATCGTTCTTATGCATTCTTTTCTGCGACTTCTATTGCGTGTGGTGAAAAACGAACCCGTGTTTCATATGTCATTATCATCAGGGATTCGTTCTAACTGGTATTTGCAGCAAAGCAAAAAATCCGTGCATCGCACCTTTAACGGTGATGAACGATCACTGAGCAATAGCGCGCTTGAAGGGGACCAGTCCAAGGGAAACTTTGCATCGACAAACTGTGATATCGTGGCACGACCGACGCAAGTGCCGCTTTGTGGGCTGTTTCTCTGGCTACCTAAACCCCAGGATCACGCTGATCTAAGGTTTTCTTTCGGAGTGGCCCTTGATGTATCTTCTTGCTTTTACAGCCATATATCTGAGGGGCTTCCTAGCTGCATTCACGGCGTCGTCTTTATGCTAGGCAGAAAATTTGTGATAATATGAAAGCCCGTGTCGACGTCCGATCACAGTAGTTACCTTCTCGGCCAAAAGGTGGCGAGCGCGCCATGCTCCCGGCTCTGCCGCGGGGCCGGTGCCTGTTTCGGACTGGAGCAAACAGCCCGCTATCACAGCAATATTTACAGCGACCTCTGAACGGCACCTATCTCTCGATTGTGTCTGAGGCAGGAACGTTACATATGCGTGCAGTGTGTTTCCTTTATGCATACTTCATTGGCCATAAGGCTATGTCCTGTGCGATGCTAGCAAATAAGGACTGATTACGCGTAAAAGTTTGCTGCTATTCGCCACTGTAGATATGGCTGCCACTTCCTTGTTCACCGAGGTCAAAAGCAGTGGATATTTTTTTGTCAATCCTTCAATGGGGGAATATGATATGCATAACGGTAAACACACTCCCGAGGAGGACCCAACTGCGCGTCGTCAATTTGGGGGGGCCCGTAAATCGGTATCATCATGGTATCCTGCTAAGATGTGAAGTGGCAGAGGAGCGCGTATGTAGTGAGTAAGAAGAAATTATTTGTTTTCCTGGAGACTGCAAGTCCGGCTAAAAGCCGCTTTTTCCCCCAAAAAATCACTCACATTGTTACGTATACTACATGAGGAAAACTGGTTGAGGAACCATAAAAAAAGTCAGGTTGGCTCACACTTAATCTTCTTTTCTCTTCTACCACGAAAACGTCCACAGTGGCCCGCCATGCAGTCTTTATGCATGCTGCCAAATGAGTAACAAAATACGTTACTCGTTAAAGGAACTATGAAGAATGATTTTTCGACTTCTTCTTCCTTAGCTTTTAATAATCATCTGAAAAGCGAAATAAAGAATCACGTGATCGAGACGTGCTTGGGCGCCGGAGGCAATAGACCTTAAGCTTCCACCGTGCTTTTTTTAAGGACACCATTGAACTTGACATCGTCAAGTGAGAAGTGCCGTCACGGCACTCATCGGTCATGAACACGAACTCATACATTCGTCGACCAGTTGACTTTTGACAGAGCGCATACTACGTCCGAGTTACGCAGATGCTCGTGTCCAATGCGCGGAAGGCACAGGGTTCGCTTGACGTAATTTGGCACCGCGGAAGCATTGCTATCAAGAGGCGGAAAGCTTACCAAGGCAATGAGATACGAAATGAGAGCCGCCATTTTTTTTCAAATATTCGTTACCGAAAACAGCAGGGCTTTAGGGTTTTCTACGCTCGGGCAACTAATTTTATTGTGGCGCACTAAACGATATGCGATTTGTAAAATTCCAATTTATGCCATAGGAAAATTCATTTTTATATGGTTCCTTTCAATGCCAATTAATTAACGCGTTACCAGACCCACCCTACCTCAAAAATGAAAGGAACGCGTTACTGTTATCGTTACCAATAAAAAGTAACGCACGCTACTTCCACATTACATCTCTTTGTGAATTACAACGTTTTACTGTTTTAACGTTATAGTCATCTCATGAACGCCGTATCAAAAAAAATTGTTCATTCAGGAATTTAACGTAATGCACCTTAGCTTTGATTACGGTTCGACATAAATTTGGCCTCTTGGTTCCACCAAAAAGGAGCCAAACTTTGAGGGTATCTTGTATGAGTGCAAGAATTCAGCAACTTACCACCTAGAAATACGAAAAAGCATTACGTGTATATTTTCAAATCTTGTAACTGCTTGGAGCTGTCCGGGTTGGTTTGATAGCTTTTGCGGTTTCAGCCGAAAGTAGAGGGGACCTCTATGTTCCTATGGAAACCTTCAGAAGCATTCGGTTTTGTGAGGAAGTAGTAACGAGTAGTGTAATACGTCTTATGTTATTCGAAATAAGTAACGTAAAGTACGTTATTTCGGTACTATTTTGAAAAGGTTAGGTTACTGAAAAATGTTACGCATTACTGGCAACCTTGGCGCCATTTGATTACATGGTTGGGAGCCACGTTGGGCCCATACGAATAATTAGTTCTTTCTGGTAATTTTTTGATTTGTATATTCTTCTCCACGTATATTAATAAAAAAATGTTTACACCTTTCTGCTAAATGTATTGGAATTTGCTAAAACATCGATTTATGTGACCTTCTAATAAGGCCAACGCGCCATTGGTTCATTCTTATAGTTGGATATGCGTCGCAGACTTGAAAAATAAGGTGACACACGTTTCACATTGTTTGCGCTGCTGAGTATATTAAAAGCACGTCGAACGTCTGCACCTCAAACGTCAAATATCTACCCATAGTTGGAGATAATAAAAAAACAAGAGCGGTGGCTGCCTGTTAGGTCTGAGACAAAAAAGCTGAAGCGGCAGATGGTGGGGAAGGCCCTTGTTTTTTCCGACTAAAGGATAGAAAACAGTGTAGGGATCTTTTGAAACCCGTATTGTTTAAGAAGATGCACCATGCCCTTCTTGTGCGCTCATGCCAGTGCTCTAATGTCTAGATTCACCGCTTTGCACAGAAGTGTTGAAGAAGCAGCTTATGCGCAGGAGCGTTTTGGTTAGCTCAATGGACTCAGAAGTTTGCTAGGGTAAACGTTTGACATGTTTACGACCGTAAATTATCCTAAATTAGAGACCAACACGCTCAACCATCTACATTTGACATGTTTTTTGCGTGTATTTCACATATTTCGAAAGTAGGGTTTGGCGCTTATTGCAACATGCGCGCATTCTTGGCATTTCACGGTAGCAAAATGAGACAAGTTAATAGTAATCTTCATGTCACAGTTCATAAAAAACAATGCAAATCTTATTGAGCGACCAAGGAACACGAAGGTATAAACTAGACGAATCAACTCGATACGAACATTAGTATTTAATGTTCGTATTCCGACTGCCCGTCCCGATCTCCCTTTCCTTGCGTCACCATCCTGGCTTGCAACGTTCTCCCGAGCCTGAATTCTACTCGCTTGCATCTAAAAGAAGTATAGTTTATGCCCTAGTGTCTTGATGAGCCCGCCCTTACTGTTAGCATTACAAGACAGACACGAACAATTCCATCGGCTCCAGGGTAAACCCATTTGTTCCAAGTTCCCAAATGAATTAGAAACGAGGCGGTGTTTCATCATAGCTGCGTCGTCAGCCTCCAGGTTGAAAGGCTCTTTCGACTGGATATCGACGAGCTGATCGTAACTGCAGCAGGCACTCGGACCCAAAAAGTTTCTAGAAATCATTTAAGAACAGTTTTGGATATTTATCTTTGCGAACCGTTCCCTGCTTTGTGGTTTTCCCTGATCGATCACTGCACAAGCTTGTCTCTGGCAGAACTGTGAAACTTTCCCCAACCAAGGAATGAGCAGGCGTGATGGCTGACGGTTCTTAAATCTCCATGAACTGATATTGTCACGAATGACAATTGATGAGGCGATGATAACTGAAGAAGCTAAACGTTTAATGGGGCGAGCTTGTGCCCAAAACAAAAAGGGGAAGAAAAGAAAACCGCAGAGCGTCGCGGGCGTCGATGTCGGCGAAACCTCAGGATCGAGCGCTGGGCGAGACTGGCTGAGGATCACCATATGGAGCCCCTTACGTGCACGCGTTGGCTTCTGGAACAATCGACCTAGAAGGTTCGGCGACCATAACATTCGCACCACGAACAAGCAACATGATTCTCAGAATTCAGTAGAACACTAAATTGCAAGAATAAACAAAGGGCACGTCCGCTCACAGGGAACTGAACCCTGGCACTTCGCGTGTGGAAGGTCAGGCACGATAACCGTTAGGCCACGGCCGCTTTTTCTATTTCTTTATTGTAGGAGGATTGGGAAAACGGTGATGTCACTTTAAAAAATGCTCTGCAAGTCTTATTGCAGGGTACATTAACATTTTCGCATTTCGAGGAGCGGTTTACAAATGTCTGGCCACTCTCTGGTTTCGTTTTACGCCTAAAACTTTCTTAACTGCTGTCTTGATTGATCGAATGCGTCTTTTCCATCATCTGTCATACAATAGAGCGGCTTCAGCAATAAATCTGCAGTTGCTTCTGTCTTCAGAAATGTATACTTTGACCATTTGTTGGTTCAGTGTGTGCTCCAGATTTCTTTAAGGTATTTAGATACTCTTCTAAAGGTTAATGGCGTTGAAGTGTATATCTCCGTAGTATTTCTCTTAATATAAATTGCATAAATGCAAGAAAAGCTTCCACAGAAAGTCTTGTATTAAGCTCGAGTAGAACTGCTAGGCTAGATAGCGCACAGGAAGAGCACGATACAGGCTTTACTGCAACCATCTCGCTCTTCATTCGTGTACAATTGCCTCCGCGAAGTTGAACCCGGTCACTTATAAGGGCTTCACCTTTTCCATCCAGTCTGTCGGTAGTAGAGTGTGCTTCACAAAGTGGGTTTTGCTTCGAACCGCAAACATAATAGACAGCTTTTATACACGATACATGTGCCCATTTGATCAGTTTCCGAGCATGTATAATCTCATGCCGCAATCGAAGATGACACATTTTCCTTGCTACTCTACCTTGCATAACCTTGTAAAGGGCTGTTGAAATTTGGGATAGTTGGTGACCCTTGTTTACGCGTAAAACAGCGCGAACAAGGACACAGCGGCAGAGAAGATGCATCTTCTCTGTTCTGTGTCCGTGTTCGCGCTGTTTTACCCGTAAACTTGTAGAGGGCGTCTGTCACGACCAGCTTGACAAGGTAATGGCCGTGCGGCAATATGATCACCTGTCCCGTGTAGAACTTTCACGATTCGTCAAACCCGACCAGCGGTGTTACTTGTTGGCGTTGATACATCCTAAAAGATGACTGGGATCTGACTGTTTTAAAGTGTTATTTTCGTTTGATTAAATTGAGTTTTCAGCTTTAACTTCAGAAAAGAATTTAGTTCTATATTTTGGTAGGGTTACTAGCTAAAGTATTTAGCGCAATCTTCGTTATCCATAAAACTCTTTTTACTCCTAGGCGTCTCGCTACCTCTTGTTTATAATGCCCATTTTGCTGCCAACATCGAAGATGCCCTTGACGTAGCCGGTAGCTTTATTAGCAGATACCCAAAATTTGAAGTTCTTAGGTATATACCGTCACCTGCGTAGGAAGCAGATGCATAAATTGTCTCGTTGCCATTAGATGAGCGTTCCCTCTTCTGATTGGTAAACTTAGAATCGCACACTGTGGTCGTAATGTGTGCCTTCCATATCGCACAGATCAGCTGTTTCTGACAACTTCTTGCTCGGTGACCTTTCAGAGCTAATTGAAAGCATCTAAATTTTTATGATAGTAGTGCAATGTTTTTAACGCTGTGTTTGATGCAATTACAAGATGGCGTGCTGTGTTTCCTTGAAGGACAGAAGTAGCACTCAGACATTAGGACATGTTAAAATTTTGAACTGCGGGTGCTGTTGGAAGCAACTTCACTTTTGTGTCGATCTTCGCTTTGAGGGTCCCGAGTTCCTTTCTTTCTCAGCTTTCTAATTGCACGCGTGGGAATTGAAGCATTCAATTTAATTTTGTTTGAGTCCGACTAAGTATTTTCTTACATTGAGCTTGGAGGATTCGATCCATCTGCCCCGTCTTGAGTTGACACGTTGTTTACGTTTCGTTGATACTGGACTGTAATCTCGTAAGCTAGTCCCCTAACAACAGTGTTACAAAGCAATACCGAGAATCTTGATATCGGTACATGAAGCCAGAGACGTGAAATGTCTCATAGTCCTTTCACGTCGCTAGTTGGACCAATATGCGGCAGATTCCTGACGACAGTCCGATGTTGTCGTCAGGAATTCTACCGCTGTGCAACTCCAAACTGCTATTGTAAAAAGTTGATTGCTTCGGCAAAGCACGTTTCCGTCAATGGTAGCCCGGCTATCGCAGCGTCCTCATGTTTAGTAAGAAACTGAGAGACGTTATAAAACTATTGGTGGTTGATAACGATGCATATATATAAATAGTCCCATCAAACTGCCCACAGGATGCAAGCAAATTGCTTAGTTCTCCTTAAAACGTGAAGAGTTCAAATTTTTGTAATCTTGCTCAACGTTTCACTGAGTGGTCCGGTGGTCAGGAGAGGCTCTACTGACTGAAACGGACGCTGCCATCCTTCGAGGTTCCAAGACTTGAAACGTGTTGTAGAGCTCACTGATCACTGTAACTGCTTTGTCTTGGTAGTCTGCTGTGATGTATTATTGCGAAAGCATTAACTGTCTCATGGAGCGAACCCACGTCATCATTTTGAAGCGCGAAAATCGCACCTTTGATTCTTTCTCTAAGTGGAGCCCGCTCCCAGCTATGAAACCACGCGAAAAGCCTAGACACGGCACCGAGCTTCCTCGAGCGAAGTAAAGCTGATGTTTTGTCGGCTTCGGTCCCATTGGCTGGCGCGCGTCGACGAGGCTCCCAATGGCCGCTGCGTGTCAGTTTCAACGATCACTCACCCGATGGCGCTGCGTTTCGGTAATGCATTGGCTCCACCGTTCCACGGCCAAGGTCAGCGCGCCATACGCAGCTGACGAAAGAAGAGAGCAAAGAGCGGCGTGCGTGCTTTCGCATTCACAACTCATGAGAACTGCTTAGGTGTACCTCAAGCCTTCTCTTGCTGCAACAATGAAAATATAATGAACGACTCCAGATCACCGTTAATTGCCCGAAGCTCTGCGTTTCTGGTGTTGATCCTTTCCTTAAGAAAACAATGAAATGCAAAAAGAAGTTTTGTGAAGACACATGACACATGTTTATTTTGATAAGTTTTGCAGGCAAAGCGTTTTGAGCAACATTTACACCGTTAGATGCAGTTTAGCTGGGGGTAGTCCACCCTAGACCCCGCTCAGGTACGTGGTTAACCTAAAGTCACTCTATAGACCTTTTCCGCTTACTGTCGCCCCCGACCGTCAAGTAGGCATATCCAGTATGGGCGACGAAAAAATATCAGAACGTTTCAACCTGCAAATAGTAAAAAAATTTAGGGAGGCAAAACGAGAATGTGGGACGGTTACGTTTATTTATTAAATGCCTTCTATTTGCGTGGCGACGGCAAAACATTGTTTTCGCCCATACTGGAAGCGACGACAATTCAAGATGGCAGCGCCCTTGCGAAAAAGGTCTATAGACCTTTTCCACAAGGGCGCCGCTATCCTGAATGGTCGTCACTTCCAGTATGGGCGAAAGCATTGTTTTGCGGTCGCCACGACAATAGAAGGTGATTTAGGATATAAGCTGTAACCGTCACCCATACTCGTATGGCCTCCCTTCTATTTTTGCACTATTTGCAAGTTGAAACGTTTTATTATTTTTTCGTCGCCCATACCGGATACGCCTATTAGGTAGCTGGGGACGAGAGTACACGAAACAGGTCTATAGACCTTTTCATCCTCCTCCACATAGGCGCTGCCATCTTGGAATCACGTGACCCGGCAGCCATTAGGTTGCTTCACCTTGCTGCTCCGCTCTCCCCTCCGCGCCTAGGCGGATGCGTTGTATTCGTGTTTTTCGTCGCGTTTCACCGCGCTTTGTCGCCTTACTTCGGAAACTGTAGTCGATACGTCAACTCGACGACTAAGACATCACGAGGGTTCAAAGGTCCTTATGGCAACTGAGGTTTGTTTACTTATAGTGGCGGAAAATTTTCAGTAAGAGGCGTGTATGTTTATATCGCTCATGTAGGATCGGAAGGCTTCAAGAACAGTCAGCGCGAGGAGACTATCTTTATTTCCTGAAAGTATCATTCTTTGTATCCATAATAAAGCGAAAACAGTTTCTTTTGATTATGGAGGAAGTTTGCGGAGAATAGACAACGAACCTTTAACTTGTATTTTATCTGAGGCTAGAAGGAATGGTACGTCAACATCAGGCGATTTGTTTTTTCATAATATCACACCAACATGGTGTGTGAGGTTCTCAATCTTTTTTTGCGACGTAAACATTTGGTTGAGTCGGTTTACTTATGAAGTTTAAAAAATTGTATACCGTGCTCGCTCCCATTTCGACAGTCGTTTAAGTGATTTATTGATTATATTTAGATAACCAGTGCCATCCACTTAATTTATTTTAACACAAAGGCTGGGACTTCTTGCGTAAGAAACTGCCAGACAGTTAAGAGTAGCGAGTTTTAGAATAGAGTGCACAAAAGAAATAACGTCGTCTCTATTTGTGAATCCAAAACGCGGTTTGGGTTCGGCGCATGCGCAATAAGGACGACCTTTATTTTCTTCTTCTTTTTTCCGTACGCTGTTTTAATTTTTGTTAGTATCTAAAATTCTCAATATTTGACACGAAAAAAAAAAAACGACTGCCTAACAATCATTTGAGTCCAGTATTGTCCATGGCGAATAGAGGCTTACTTTTAGTGTCTGGCGACGCCAAAATTTACAAAGCGAATCTGTCCAAACAAGTAAATATTTCTTCTCACAGGTCCGCCAAGTGGTGCCTAGCGCTAGAATTCAGCCAAACTTTCCGAGGTATATCTCCTCCTGCGCCCTTTAATTTTATTTGGCCAACTTTACGGAAGACAAATGCCAGATTTAATTTGACGGGCTTGTCACTTGTACCACATCTTGAGTAAGCAAATGTGGATATAAAAATAATTTATTGCTGAGGTCCAGTATCGCGAAATGCTGCTTATGAGTACATTAGCAGGGTTGATAATTTAATGAATTTCCTACTCGGCCTCTCAAAACATGCTCAAATACTGAATTAGAAAAAAGAGGCTGAGACGATACTACTTGTTTATATCAATTGCGTCATTACACGATACGTTTTTAGTGTGTGAAGTTCACTAAAGGATGCGTGCCCACGAAAGCCAAACAGTGAGTAGTAAACTCACGAGCTCATCTGTTCTGTCCGATTCAGCACATTGCTAATCAAGCTGTCGATAAGCTTCTTTACATCCACGTGTTAAGCGCCGTTCACACTCTTGCGACCGAGTACGACCGAGAGAGACCAGACCGGTTTTTAGGACCGGATGCGCAACAGCGGAGCTGGTCTTCAGAGATCGCAAGAGGCTTAAAAACCGGTCTCGTCTCTCTCGGTCGTACTCGGTCGCACTCGGTCGTAAGAGTGTGAACGGGCCTTTAGTCTCTTAATTAGCTTGTTTTTTCTGGAAACTGGTGTTATCGGGGAAGGTCGTAGACGATGGCAATCTTCCCTGTGCATCAGTCAGGCGTAAAAGTTTCTTTTGGTAGTCGTAAAAGTTTCTTCTGGTAGTCGTAAAAGTTTCTCAATACCACTGTTTCATTGGTTGCGTGCTACAAGGGAAATAATCTAATAATAAAATTAAGCAAAAACAACGTAAATCAGCAACATAGCCGCGTTCACGTTGAAACCGAAACCAACCAACTTGAAGCAATCTAATGGCGCCGAGTGCGTCAGCGCCCTCTATCCGCCGGTGAGGCAACTACTGAAATGAAAAGGTCTATACTAAGAAGGCCCCACTAAGCCTCCTTTCCCTCGCAAAATTCTCACCCTTTTCCTCCTCTCCACGATTTTCCCGCGCTTCCGTTTCGACGCTAGGGCCGCCTAGGGCACCCTCTATGTGGGACGGCTCGGCTGGTTGCCGCTGGAAATGCTGCGAAATTGCGTGTTTCATGCTCGCTTTTAGCTTGCACGGTTCTGTGTTCTCTAGATGTGAGTTTGCGATCTCGATCTTATATTTACCTCTGGGTATGTCTTGTTCACGACCGGCTTTATATGGGCGACCTGCTCACTCCGCGTGTCCCTATGGGAGCGCGCGGGCCAAGAAATATCACGTGAACGGCTTGGAGGGACCGAGTGTTCTGCTAGGCGCCGCCCTAGCTCAACACCCAAAAGCGCTGCGGCCGCTATGGAAGGCAATGGAAACGTGTGGAAATAACGTTGGTTTTAGATTATATCTGTCGCATTTAATAGGCAGACGCTAATGCTAGCATTATAGTGCGAATAAAATAAGTTAAAAAGAGTAACTATATTATAGTTTTCTGAGCAGATTAGCTAGTATTGTGAGCTAAGCATCAGTAGGGTGTACGAGGACGGTGCATCCAGTCCGCCTGCTGGAGCCTACTCCGTGATCGGAATAAAAACTCGAGTTAAATGCTCCGCAGGTGGGCCGTGACGCTCTTGGTGAATGTTCGAAGTGAGACACTGTTGATTGGTAGTGAACTGGTGACTGGCGGGAGGGGGGGATTTTTAAAGTTGCACTCTACGGGGTGCGAAGGAGTTCTAGTGACAATGCGTACGGGTTAAAAGGGGCTGCAGTCCACTAGTGCGAGTACACCACAGGAGGAGGCAAAAGAAAGCGTGGAGTCCGGTAGCAGAAAAGTGGCTAGGGGCCGCGTGGTCGCTACCTGACGTCGATGTTGAAGCAGGTCCCTGCCGAGTGAACGGAGGAGGTGCAGTGCTGGATAGGATGGTGTTCGGAGGCCAAGTTGACGCCTCATACTAAGGTAGGAAGCGCGACGTTGCACCGACTCGAGGGAGGCAACAAGTCGCCTGGTTGCCGAATCCCACACCGAGCAGCAAAACTCCAGGATGGCTAACGCCAGTGCTGTGAACAGCAATCTGGGCACATCGGGACCGTTCTTCTTGTGGACCGAATGACGAAGCCAAGGAGTCAACTTTCCCCGGACACGACGTTTTGGACATAGCGATGGAAATCAAAATGCTGGTCGATGATGACATCTAAGAGTGTGGATATGCGTTGTTCCTAGGGATCTCCACTCGGTTCAGGAAAAGTGTTGGAGGGGTCGAACGTTGACGCGAGGCAGTGATGTGCATAGTAGCGCATTTGGTCTAGCTTAGGAGAAGTTTGTTATAGTTTGTTTAGAGAAGAATGCGATCTAGATCAGCTTCTAGCTCTTTACCGAACGTACAATCGCAATAACGATGAGAAAAGTCCTTAAAATACAGCCGATTATCGTCAAAATGTCGCCGGAAGTGAAACGGACACACACAGATACACACGCGAAGGCGTCTGCTATGTGTTAAGCTACAGCGCCAGAAAACGCGGTGGCGGTTCAGCGAACTAGAGAAAGTACCAAACAAGCAAAACAAATGCGGCGCGCCTGCGCTGCCTCGGTGACCTGGTCGCCCCTAATAAAACCGGTCGTGGTCTTGTTATTGACTCACGTTTAGCGCGAGCACGTCTTAGGCTGCGCGTTAGATTACGCTGCTAGTTTTGCGTATGCTCGGATCGTTTAGTTGTTCGGGGTCGTATGCTATGTTTCGCTGTATGAACATTTATTCAACAAATTTGAACCTTTAACAGATACCCATAACATCATTCCTCCGTGGTCTGACATTTGAGCGATAGGGCGAAGGTGATAAGATGCAATTAGTGCGCGCTCCTCAAGTGGGAATGCGAGGCGCATTCCAACTAGCGCAATATTTCAAAGCCGCGTTCTCGCGCGGTGAACAGAGAATGGCCTTGTTGCTGATTGTTTATACGTTTCACGTTAGGGACCAGCGAAGTGAAAGCTTGCTACGCTCTGTGCCTCCCTGGCTCGCATGCGAACTGGTGCAGTGCGGGCACCGTTTTTTCAGGCTGCGTGCTCGCGCGTCGTAGCGTTTGCCTCGTGCACAGGTACGGCGAAATGAAGTATAGTTGTCCAGAAATAGCCTGCAGCAGTTATCAGAGCGCTGAAACGTCTGCAGCAACCACCATTGCGTGCCGTAACAAAACGCAAAATACAGATTTTATTTTGTAAACATGTGCGAGTAGGGTACTGAAGGCTGATGACTTCAGCTTGCTATTAATTGCGTAATTATACATACCAAAGGGGTTATGAGGATTTTTAAGCATTAGTATTTTCATAAATGAATTCTCCAGTATACTGGTGAATGATGTGAGCGCAAACCTTAGGGACAGAATTTGATCATTCACTTGTTAGTGATGGAACTAGTCTCCAATTGGAAGACTGACATAGCTTTAGATAGGCTATACATGTAAACAATACAGTGCCCTATTGCACATGCTATAGGGCCAACATTCAAGCAGTCCATCGGAAAATTCAATGCAAACCACGAGTCATTTATTAGCACTATATGCATTTTGACAGAATACGGAACGAGGAAGACGTCTAACACACAAACAATGTTCTATCACCTGATTTGGCTCGCCGCCGCTAGCATACCGACACTTCTGCTCCCACATTTCTGACTATGCATGCATGCGAAAAATCGGCCTATGGTTTTCGTTCTTTATTTATTTTTAAGACACCAGTGTATTTCGGTTAATTGTCTCGTGCGAAAGCTAGAAGTGGCGACAAACGGAGAAAGAAAATAAGAACAGACAGCAATACTCAAAACAGAAAAGATTTAGAATTCTACTTATTATGCACGCGCGCATACTCGCGACGTGAAAGCGGCCTTCAAACCAACCTCGCACGTATGATAAAACAGTGTAGTATTGGGATATATAGTAAACAATACTCTCGTAGGAGCTGCAACTTACGTCACACAGCCTGGACGTGGGTTCGAATACGAGATCCTACCTTCGGACTCGCGACAACCAAATCTTTCTCTTCTTGTTTCGTTCCCCACGTGGAACCCTGAACAGCTTTTTCCCTGTTCCTTGCTTGTTCGAGCAGCCCACATCGCAACAACACGTCATGTCGGCTGTCACATGTCGTTATCATGAAAGAAAAAATATTCCTAACGCGCAAAGTAAACGTAAACTATGCAGAGAACTTGTTGCGTCGCAAGCGCCGATGGTAGAGCCAGCCTCAAAGTCCGCGAGACGGGGGCACGAATGCCGGACGGAAGTCGCAACCCGAAACCCATGGGCCGCTCGGCCAATGAGACATAGTGGAGAGGAGGAGTTTCACGAGGGGAGACGGATTTTGTAGAGGGCGAGAAGGTTTCGGCGCAGGAATTTTAGAACAATGAATGGCGTTACCTTCCCAGTATACACCAACTCATGTTTACAAACAAACCGGAGCGCCCGAGCGCCCCTAGCGGACGCCGCCGGCGCCGCGCATGCGCGATGGGGGTGTGGGCAAGAAGCTCGCCGTCGCCCATAAACACACAATTGAAATGCGATGTTGTCGGCGTCAGTGTGAGTCCCCCTGCCCTTTTTCGCGTTCGAATTGTTGGTTCTACGTCTTCCTGGCGATGTCTGACTATCTTGAGCGGCGTCAGCGAAATTACCGAGGCTCGTTACACCGCAAAACTTCGCGTGAATAATGTGACATGTGGCGATTCATTCCGCGTGGACGCCGCAGAATGTACGCTAAAGCCTGATTCGCATGATGAGATTTCGCTCGGAATTTTCAGTCGCGACGCCGCTCGGGCTGCAAAAGCGTGAACCGTAGCTAGAGATGGTCGACGTCGATACTGAAAATCGCAAGCAGAATCGGACCAACTGAATTAGGCATAACAAGTCGGTGATGGTCACTGGTAACAATGATCAACATCTCCTTGTATCTACTGTTTACATCGAGCCTGCTTACCAACCTTCAAATTTAAGTCTTTTGAGGCCTGCACTTACTTCTTATCGCAAGTACCGGGCCAACATTTGGTCTACGGACCGACGTCGTCTAAGAGAGCAGACGCACAAGCAGAAATGTTTGAAAGAGCAGACGACAGTTCGAACAATCAGGCGGCCGTTTGAACTTGAAGACGCACCGAACGTAGTCCGCAGGTGGTCCGCACAACTTGACGGTTTTCTGGCGTTCATGTTGGAACAAAACAAATAAATCTGATGACCACAAGTATCCGTGAATTCAACCCAAAGTGCTTCCCGCCCAAGCAATCGTTGTCCGACGGCGTCTGCTTTTCCTTTTCACGGCACATATCCAGATTCTCGGACGAACCGAGCACGTGAAAACTGACCTTCAAACCTTTCTCGACACTTTTGGTACGGCCTCCAGTCGCGGCGTTTTGACGAGAAGGCAGGTTTTTGTCTGGTTCCTTTCAAAACAACGCAGGAATACACGTCTGGCATGGGGACTTCTGCCCACAGCCCCAGACCGGAAGTGCGACCGACGCGCCACCACCGCGCCGTGACGTCACAGAGATGAGTTCGTGTATAGAGTGACCTTACGCTGATGCTGATGGCCCTGTTTTCCCTCCCATTGTCCCTCAATTGCCCGCTGGCTAACGCCCATCTGCAGTTATTTCGTGATTCTGTTCGCATCTGTTTTTTTTCTCCGTTTATTCGAATTTTTTCTGATTGTTTTTGATAATTAGGTGGTATCACACAAAAATGTTTTTTTTTCCGTTTTTTTTTTTTGCTTTTGCGAATACAAACGAATGATTGTGTTTAGGACATTGAGGTTTGGGAGTTTGCAACCACAACATGAGAAGGGTGACAACCCGGAAAATAAGATTGTGCCTATTCATTCATAAAATTACGTTCTCATTTGTCAGAATTGCACGCACAACATTAAAATATTGACAAAACATGCACGGAGAACTAGAGACAAGGCAGATTCCGTGAGGATCTATACAGCGTAAACACAACCCTTCATATAACGGGAACGTTGACAATACCTGGCCATCAACGTTGCAATTACTCTAATAAAACGCGTGTAGTTATAAAAGTTTTCTATTTAACGGTCGGCTGTTGTTTTTCGTTCATAACTGTCGGTTTTGGTTACACCCTTTTGCCACGCGATGCTCCTTTTTCACATGCCAGCAGGCCGCGCCTGATACTCAAGAAAGGGTAATTGATCACTGGCAAGTTGTCCGGCAAGCCACATTAGCTAAAATGGGCCAATCAGTCAAATGCGGGCTCGAAAGGTGTGCATTCCTTATATACACCCATGAAACTCTGGTTGCAACGCCTGAATCTCGGCATTTGCTCCAGCACAAACTTAAATTGCCATCATTTAAACGTCGTTGTCCCAAGGTAGGTTCTGCACTGCTTGAGCAATGAAGCTGGTAAAGAAATTGTAAACTCACCGAGCCTGCGTGAGTGACAGGCGAGCGCGTATTTGTTGTTTTTGAAGTCCCTGCAGGCCTTTATAAACTGCCCCAGCTTGTCGACAAAAGTCTGGATTTAGAGTTCCGCGTGTGCCTACAGGGCTTCAGTCTCCCTTTTATATTTCTCGACAGTTTAGTCTATCAAACCCGATCCTTACATCGGCTGAGTGGCATATGCCTTTAATCTGTAAATCTTGATATGTATAGCTTGCTCTGCAGAACATTTGATCAAACTGTTAAAAAACCTGTTCATTCACGCTTGAACACGATTGAAATTAGGGTTGGGCGTCGAGTAAGAGTTCTAACAATCGCTACCCTCTAATTGATTAGTCGGTTACGTTGACATATAAGCTTATGCCACCCCCCCCCCCCCCGGTGTCGTGGGAGTGGGGGAGCAGTTCCGTTCCGGTGGTCTGGAGCGTGGTGGCAGTAACGTCGATAATTGATGGGTCAACTCGCTGCTTGTAATTAACTATATATATATTTAATTGTCACGTCCGAGTGGAACCCCCACCTTGAGGGACACCATCCTTACTTTTGTTGTTGGGACCACCAGTCTTCTCCTCGAAAGGTTCCCGGCAGAAAATACGTCCCCGAAATGAAAATGTCACGTGGCTGTCACCGGCAGCGGCGCGGGCCGGGTTACTGACGTTGATATTTCTAGTTTCTTAAAGCGCGTCAGCGGAACGTTTCTACGCTACACTCCTTAAAAGCTGAATAGGGAGTTTGACTTCAAGCTGGCCACTTATTGCTACTGGTTCGCACACAAATTAGAAGATGAGAGTTTCTTTTTTTTTTTTTTTTAATAGCTTGTCAAACGCTTAGCTTAAACATAAAAACAAGAATTCCAACTTCGGAAAAAATGTGTACGAGCACTTTTGTCCAGTATAATATACTATTTAAAGCAGGTGTCTATAACGTGGAACTACGTAAGGGGGAAGGAAGGGAGAGGAGAGGAAATTAAAAAAAAATTATAAAGAAAGTACTTCGTCTTCTAAGCTGTTTGTAAGCTCGCGGTATTGCCAGTTACATCTTTAGCTTGGATTTCTTTATTCAGAACTACATTGGGTTCTTACCTGTTGCGATAGAAAGGTTAGAATAGCGCCGCCCCGAAAACGTGGTGGCAGTCTTAGTAGAGCAAGCTAGGAATCATACTGGCGTTCTCATTGCTCAATACCCTCGAAAGATTAATCAGACTTGGTATGTCTCGAAAAAGAAATATTCTTCATCTGACAGTTTCTACTTCTATGCAGATTTTAATAGCAGCCAATTTCCTAAAATGCGTGCTTTTATGTGTGATATTTTCTGACGCTGAGAACAGTAGATGAATTGCAGTATATGTGATTAACATGGCAGAAAGCTGGAAAGCAAAAATTCAACCGAACACAAGGCAAACGAAAGCAACTATAAGATGACAGAGCTATGTGGAGCGGAAATGAATCGACAACATGAGGCGAATATGATTTATGCCATTTTTAGCTCTCAAGACATGGGAATCGCGCTCGCAACCTTTTGAGTGCAGGCCGTGTGTTTGGTCCCTTTCATTTAAAGGGAGGGGGGGGGGTTAGATGCCATGGTACTTGTTTAAGGCCACGGTCCCACTGAATGTGGCAGTTTAGGTACTTTTGGAAGGTCTGACCACTCATCACCTTTTAGATACTGTTTTGTGGTGATTGATGTCGTTCGAAGGCAATGTAATCTTCTTTCGTGTGAAATCATTATGTATGTATTCGATTTTATTTATCATGTGCATTTGTAGCGTTGCGAATATGATGGCGCGGACCCTCACTTGCTCCGCTGGTTCATATTTTATAAACGATCTATTAAAGATAACACCGTTCCGATTGAGCGATTTTGTTAAGATGATGTCGGGACAGAATGTAACGATATACGTTTTTGGTATTTGCAGTACTTTGCTTTGTTCATCTTTCCAAATATTGCCCTAAGATTGTAATGCTTCAGCTACAAATATGTTTTTAATGACATGCGCTATGGCAATGAAATTAGCTACGGCTAATGTAGTGCGTATAATTGTCATATGCAAAAAAGATTGCATCTTCCGTGTAAATTTATTTGTTTAGATGATTCTATATCAGACACTAGCAACAGAGTTGTACCTCGAGTCACAGTGCTTCAGATGCCGCTGAAGAAATAATGAAATTATGATGAAATATTTTATAACATTTAGAACTACAATGGTTGGCCGAGAAGTAGACGATGGCTTTTGTTTCGGCCTCAAAAGTCATAGCGCTCCCAGGAACCCTTCAAACTTACCTGTTTTTGACGCATTTCTTTTATGGACATCAAACAGATTTGTTTGGCATCTAATAACATTTATTGTGTGGAATAGATGTACAGTCAGCACCCACTGAAACCCGAAGGCCGGAACGCGTGGCCATCGACACGGAGGCTGCTCCCACCTGGCGGGTCCCTGAGAACTAATGAAAATTAACGGGGTGCGGGGGTGCGGCTCCTACTAAAGATGTGCCCGACCCTCGCGCGGCGAGTCCACTGGGACTTTGCTCGCGTTTCGCCGGTGACGCACTGTAAGCGCCGTCACTCGAGGGATCGCTTGTCTGTCGCCGCTCTGTCCCCCGGTCGACACCTGCGGCTTGCGCGCGGCGCGGCTCTGGGCTCGGCCTTCTCGCCCTTCTCTCGCGCCGCGCGCGGCCGCAGGTGTCGGCCGGGCTACAGTGCGGCGACACCGAAAAGCACCCCGATTGACGGCGCTTGCAGTGCGCCGCCGGCTAAAAAACGCAGAAGTCCCAGAAGCTGCCTGCGCGAGGGCCGGGCCTCGTCTTGTGGCGAATTCGCGTTGTTCTTTCTGCGCGCTTTCGAGCGCTCTTTCCAGACGCGCGTCGAAATCGTGGTGGAAAAGAGTGCTGTGGCCTGATCGGGCGGCTCATTCC